>JBDFRD010098496.1:0-13426 GCA_039654405.1 Bullina lineata
AACAACAACAACAGCAATCATAACAAAATTAAAGTAAAAAAGCCAAAACACACACACACACACACACACACACACACACACACACACACACACACACACACACACAAAGAAAGAAAAAAAAGACGAACAATGCGGAGACATCAGAAACAAACTGAAGTCCCTTTTTGTTTGTTCACTCATGGATTACCGCGTCGATTCCCCAAATTCATCCTCCCGTCCCCCCTAGCCTAGTCCTTTCCATGAAATTTGTTCTGCCGCCTGCCAGGGCCTGCCTGCTTGCCTGCCTGTTGGCTGAGTTACCTCTGTTAGCGTGCGCGTTCGGCGCTCGATCCGCGGTCGTAGAGTCCAGAGCGTGGCCGGCAGACGCGCACAAACTTTCCCGCTCTCTCTGGCGTAGATCTAGACGCCACTTGGCGCGCGGAAGTGAGCCAAAATATGTTGCTGTGATTCATTTCTCGCGGCGTGACAAGAGTTGTCTCTTATGATTCCGGCGTCTGATTAATAATTAACCCTCCCTTGCGATTTTGTTGCGACGCTGTTGATTCTTATATAATAAGTGTGGAATTTGTGGTTTATTTTTGGTGGGTTTGTTTTCTTTTTGGTGGGTTTTTTGGCGTGTTTTTTTCTGTTGGTTTGGAACTACAAAAGTTTTGAAGTCCGCTATTCTTTTAAAGGTGTGCAGGTGGAATAAAAGATACGCGCGCTTCAGATGATGCAGACTTAGAGTTTTGTATTCTTGGATTTCCGTGATGGATAACTTGACGGAACAACTGAATTGAATTGAGGAAGTTGTGAAATAATCTCGAATGCTTCACAAAGGTAGGTGGTACCGTTTCGCTCAAAGAGAAGCAATTATGTTTCTTCATGCTTATGGCTAAGACGGTGTTGTATTTGGGAATTTGGTGGTTAATTTCTTCATTATTACTGTAAAAAATGAAAGCGAGACCATTTTCTTTTCATATAGATATAATATGTCATTATAATTTTTGCTGTGTTTTTTTTCTTATGATTCATTTCCTTTTATAATAACACGCATAACTCCCCATTTTACGAACATCCGTTCGTTGGTCCCAGTCAACATGCCAATTTTGACTGCTTTTCATTTCTTCGTTTTTAAGCCCATAGTGCCACAAAGTTTGGGGCTTCTCTCCATTGTAGTAAAATGTTATTTATCCACCTATAGAATTGCCACACTAATAAAGTTTGAGTTTGACTCTAATTACCTAAATATGGTTTTAAAACTGTTCATTAAACTACAATATGAATTTGTGACTCAAACTTCTTTTGCTATTCCAAGGCTGTTTAGATGCATTTGTTAACTTGTTCAGACTTGAACATAATTGCAATCTACACATTTGTCTAAACACTGTATGAGAATGAGACAGGAAACATAGTGATACAATGTTTGACATAAAACTGTTCATTATTTAAATTTTTTTTGCATTATTTAAGAAAACATACATAAAGCAAAAAGAGTTATATATTACAGGTGATTTATATGCTTATGGTCCTTTCTTACCAGGTTGGACCCCAGACCAGATCCTCGTTACGAGTCCAAATACCGTGAACAGCTGGAGAAGGAGGAGGAGTCCATGAGGAGGAGGAAAAGTGAGGATCGGCGGAAGGTAGATGACAGGAAGAGGCTCGATGAAAGAAAAGGAGGCGATGATCGGGGTCACAGGATGGATGATGACCGCAAAGGAGGAAGGCCAGACGGTGGACGAGGAAAAGGGGAGATGTATGACCTGAGGCAGGCCTTAGAACGACGCAGGTCAGACAGAGAAGAGTGAGTTTGTGATTACTTACTCAGAGAGAGTGGTGGGCGGTTGCCGAATGCTTAGAGTGTTGGACTTCTAATCCAAGGGTCCATGGTTCGAATCTGGGAGAAGAAAAATAAACTGTTCCGCTTCATGCTACAGAAACCGGGATAAGCTCTGGCTCCATGGGCCTCATTGGCCTTGAAGGAACTTTACTTTACTCAGAGATAGTGTTTGGGGTGTTCTTGAAAGTGAGTAGATCAAATGTTAAGGCAATTGTCTGAGAGGTTTATTGAAGACAAGAGTAAACATTTTTGCCGTAGAAATATGACTTAAGTAAACTCCTTCAAGGCTTGCAAAAATGTAGATGAAGGCTGCCTGGATGCTGAACAAGGCAAATGACAAATCATAAGTAAAAGAGTTATCCCGAAGAATACAAGGATAAACTAACATGCCAACAATTGCTGTTTTCTACAACAAGAAAAAGAGCAATAACAACAAAAACAACAATCACACAGAAGGAGAAAAGAAGAAGATAAAGAATAAGAATTAACTTTGCTTAGAGTCAAACTGAGTCTTGATAGAAGAGGAAATGGTAGATGTAGAGAGGGTCACCAGACAACACGTAGAAGGTGATAGCCATTTGCATCATTCAGGGCTTGAACGACTCAGAGAACTAGATCCAGGCTGCATTCGTGTGAAGTGGAACAGATAATGAAAAAACACCTCGTGCACAGAGAAAACAAATTGTGCAAACTTTTTTCCCTAAGGACACAATGAAAGGAATGACAAGGCACAGGTTTGAACCCATAACCTTATGGTTACTTAAAGATATAAAACGTGCTGTTGAGAAAATATTACAGTTATTTTGGCGTGTCAAAAGGTGAAGAAATTATTAGTTTTATGATTAATTTAAGTGTCATCATTGCCCCTCACCCTTATCAGGGTATAGGCCACACACAAGAGATTTCCACTTTCTTCTGTCCCGGGATAACTTCACCAGTTCTAACTATGTTTGTCCTAATATAAGTGTATGGTGTGAATTTGTTCATAATACACACAATTCATTTCAGTGGAGGCTTTAAGATTGAGGTTCGTCGAGACGTCGACTCCAGCACTGAACTGTTCTATAGAGAGGGGGATCGAGGCCGGATGTCCAGCATGGAGAGAAGATTAGACAGTGGCAGGAATGTGGTTCTGGGAAGCAACAGAGGTCGTTTTGGGGGCAGCATGGAGAGAGAAGGTGGACGGCCCTGGGACGGTGATGGAAGACGAGGTTGGGGTCGAGGACGAGGTAGAGGCGGACCAAGGTGAGTTATTTTTGTATTTATTTATTCCTTTAATTATTTTTCTAGATTTAATTGATTTTAGCATTTTTATTTAGTGATTGACACAGTGGAATGTTCAGGTGTTGGAAGTAGATTGTATGACAAAATACATCTGCCTCGTTTTCTGCCTTCAGTATGAACATTTTGAGTTTTTCTTAGATTTTTGTTTCTGGAGACAAAAAATACATATTATGCCGAGTGTAGTAAAGTGAGTGAAGTCCTGAATTAAAAATGTACATCTTGATTGATTGCATGTAAAAATCAAAGTGTTATAAATATTGTGTTTGCAAAGTGCCCTTTGAATGGAATGTCACTCACTCACTCACTCATGCCCTTCACCCACACTGGGGCATAGGCCGCCGACAAGTTTCCTCCTGCCATCTCTGTCCAGGGCCAGTCTCTCCAGCTGTACCCACGTGTAGCCCATCTTCTTGGCGTCAGTGTCCAGGTCACCTCACCATGTATTCTTTGGCTGCCCTCTCTTCCTTTTTCCCTGGGGGTTCCACTTGAGGGCCTGACTTGTAATGTTGGTGGCTGGCTTGCGCAGAGTGTGGCCTATCCACCTCCAGCGGCGTTGTTGGAACAATGGTCACTGACCTGCCAGATTTATTTTGAGACAATTGTTATTTTCCAGGGCATGGCTGTAGTAATAATGTGATCTGATTTACAAGTTGTGCAGTATTTATTTATTTAATCAATGACATTTGTTGTGCAATACTACTCCCAACATTTGAAATCAGTTTGATTAATTCTTGTTTGTGTATATTTGTGCTCAGTTTTTATGGTTTACTCATATTTGAAAACCTTGCGTACCATAACTCTTTAAATAAACTGCTGATATAAACAATGAAAGTCTTTTTGTGCATTTTTACGTTTTTATGAAAAAAGCCACCAACATTAACTTTATATTATGCTGTGTACAGGAGGAGAGAGTGGAGTGGTGAGCGAGACAGTTTTGACACTGGAGGGCGTGATGCTCAGGACCAAATAGACAACAGAGTGAGAAACTTCAGGGAAAATGACCGATCCACCGAGAGACGCCAGCGCTTCAGTCAGAGTCCTACTAGTAATAGAGGTACTGCATTTAGTATGTGTGTATGGGGTACTGCATTTAGTATGTGTGTATGGGGTACTGCATTTAGTATGTGTGTATGGGGTACTACTGCATTTAGTATGTGTGTATGGGGTACTACTGCATTTAGTATGTGTGTATGGGGTACTATTGCATTTAGTATGTGTGTATGGGGTACTGCATTTAGTATGTGTGTGTGTTGGGGGGGGGGGGGGGGTGCTGCCCCCTGGCTTGGCTGAACTTTTTCTTTGTTACTTTTTTGTTGTTTTTTTTAGTCAGTTTTATTTAATGCCTTGCAGTAACACTAGATGATTGGGATTTTATTGTTGAGATTCACAATTTCTGTTTAGAAATAAATGTTTACTGGTTTACCTGTTCAGGAAGTGTTTTTTTAGGAAATGATAGATTAGAAAAATAAGATTTAAAAATCGAGTTGCATAGTGTTTTCTGGGAATTTAGAGATCAGTTGGAAGTTATCAATGGTTAGAATTGTCATTACTTTAGTACACAAAGTTACGAGTCAAATTGCTGTTGTTGTTGTTTTTTTTTTCTTAAATTGTTAGTCAGTACTTGTCTTTGGATTTGAGAGCAAAAAGACATACTAAAAGGATCACTTTTTCAGATAATCTTTCAGCTAAACAATACTTTCAGCTAATAATAATATTTCTCTTGGCCTCTTCTCTGGCTCATCTTATTAATGCTTTAATAATTGTTCAAAACTTCTTACAAGCTGTATCTTTTTAAATGAAAAACCAATCATTAGCAATTTAATTAGCATTTTTATTATATATATTAAAAGAAAAATTTCATGTGAAAAAACGTATCTTTTTGCCGATGTACATTTTTTGTCGTATTTTAAATGGAAAAAAAAAACGGACTCTCTTACAGATGACATCTAAAGGGAGTATCTTATGTTTTATTTTCCTAATGATGTTGTGAATGGTTGTCTTGAACTGCCCATTTTGCAGGATGGAGGGGAGGCTATCGCGGTCGAGCTCGGGGACGGGGCAGGGACCGAGACTACGGGGTTTACGATCAGGACATGGCTTCCTCGACGCAGCTAGAAGGCAAGAAGGACTGGGCCAGGGGTAGATCTTTTTTACTGAAATGAGCATCAGTCTTACAAAGAGTTGTTTTTTTTAAAGTGGATAAATGGCATGTGAAAGCAGTAGCCTTTTATTATCTGTTTTTATCAGTAGTTGTCTTCTTAGTAAAGAATTTCTGTGCCTGATAATGACAGGCACCGAAGGCATGGAAACATTTTTGTTCTTTCATTTGTAGCATAACCTTTTATTTGTGTAGAAACAACAGGCCAAAGCTTTTGCGATATCTTAAAAGGTCTTGAGAAGTTTTTTGTATGATTTTTATCTCACTTTTGAAAAGTTATTAACAGAGAAAGTGCAGAATTTTGTAAAGTTTTACCATTTATTACTGAAAACGCTTGTACCAAGAGAAGAGATAAATGTGACTTTGATCTTTTATAATTATTGTAAACAGTCTGTATTTCGATTTCACACATATCCTACACTTTTCTGAAATACATAGATGAATTTCATAAGGCATATTGTTAATTACTGAAATGTACTATTGTGTTACTGCTTATTGTATGGACTCTTAAGCATTCTCTATTGTTCTTTCAGATGCTTTCAAGTATTCACAGGTAAGTGCTTTGTGATAAGATGTTTACTGCAATGTGAACTTCAGTAGTTTGTTTTTTTATTGTTTTTTTTTAAATTTTTAGTAAAATTAAATGTAAATAATTTGTTTTTGTCCTTATTATTCGTTAGGAGGAACTGTAAGTACAATGTATCTGTCTTTCGGATATGAATTGTCTAAAGTTCTTTGACTAATGCTCAAAATAACATTTCTTGGTTACGTGAACATAACAAACTCTAACTACGAAGACAGCACAAGCCTTAGGTAGTTATGAAGTTTTACTCTCGCTCAGCTGTCAGTAACTGGGGATCAAGCATTTAAATGGACTATCTTTTGAGATATGCTTAGATCATCCCAGTGAAAGTCAAAGTAAAATTTCTGCAAGGCTGAAAAATCCAGAGCTACTGGTTTCAATAGCATGAAGCAGAGCAGGTAGTAATTGACAGGACGCAGGTGAAAGATCAGTTTTTAAACTTATATTATTGGCTTGGGGATAGGTACCTAGAACCTCTATTCAATGCACTTGTCACTGAAGCATTTTGCTGGTAAATAATAATGAAAACAACATAACATAAGAACTGTGTGGACTCATAATGAGCAAGTCAGTCAATGTTGATGTATCATGACCCCAGTTTACAATTGTCGTATGTCCACTCAACTCAGTTTTCAGAAATCACGTTTCAAAGAAATTTTGATACATGTAATTGTTAATGACATATGACCAATGCATATTGGAATTTTCATAGTTAAAGTGAACTGATGGTCTTGAAATACAAAGCCATGTAGTATTACTAGTAATAGCCTGTGGAAGGCCTTTGATGGGTCTAACTCAGATTTTGTGAAAAGTGGATGTACGACACTTGTAAACTGAGGGGACGATATATGTGTGGATAAAAAAGCATTGCTTGTGTGATTTCCATTGAAATTAGCAATAAGTTCAACTCCTTTTTTGCATCTGGAATAAATGGCTGAACAATTAACAAAATATTTTACCCTGCTTTTGAATAATAAGAATTATTTTGCCTTTGAGTACTATCTCGTGTTCTATCCTTTGATCTCTTTTTTGTTCCCAGCACGATGACAGAGATGTCTCTCCAAAACCATTCCGAGGTCGGGGCAGAGGTCGGTTCAGAGGGTTTGGTAGCAGCAGCTTCAGAGCGTATCGTTCTGGTCGGGGATTCCGTGGTGGCTACCGAGGCAGGGGAGGTTACAAGTTTGGAGAAGCGAGGACTTTTGATCGTGGAGATAGACGTGAGTAAATTGCTTCTTTGTTAAAGATGTTTTTCTCTGTTGGTTCTCTTTGCCTTTACTCATTAGATATGTTTTTGAAGTGGAGGTCTCTCTCTGTTGGCTGTCATTGTCCAGTACATATCAAATATACTTTTGAATCGGTAAAACTTATTAAAACCTTTTTTCAGGAACTTCAGGTAAAAATATTTTAAACCAGTATTAGTGTAAGGGTTATTTGCCATCTGAGGTTATCAGTGTCCTGCTTTGTTCTTTTTGTTCTGTTCACCACAAGTATAACATAAGATTTGTTTCACTTTTATTTAGTTTTCAACGTGACAGTATGAAGTGACTGTGCAAAAATGACACTTAAAATGCTGTACTTTCAGCAACTTTTGGACTTGTGTGCTTGTTGATATTTTTGTGAAGCGAAACATTTATAGGAATGACCAATCACAACACTACCAACAATCCTGAACAAAGACCTGTCTCGCCTGCCAACCCCACTAAAATTAAAGAATACAAGTGACTTAGAACACCTGAAACTCAGGCCCAAAATTGAAAACGCTGGAGAAATCTCACAGCAAGGATAAAAGAGGCAGCCGAGGCGTCCTAGTCAGAGCACTAGGACTCGAAAGGTGTTAATTTTTTTTTTATAGGAATGCACATAAAATTGTTTTAAAAAGAGTGTGGGAGGGAGTACTGATGGCTGGGGAAATAGATGGAGTGAGATGATTGACCAGGTGGTCTTTGTATTTTATAGAATGAGATATGAGGCAAAAATAAATGACACACACCAATGGTGACACAGAGTAAGAGAACTTCACATTACAAGGCTGGACCAAATTCATTGATATCCTTGATTTCAAGAATACAACACACACACATACTTGCAACGAGCGAAAAGAGAGAATTCCGTCTTGTAACATCCATCTCATGTGACGCTCTCTTACTCTGCATCACCCTTGTTGTGTGTCATTTATTTTCGCATTATTAGCTTCACAGCAGCCCTCATTTTTCTACTTTTGAGACACGAGGCAGACAGCCAAATTATTCCACTAGTTCTCCCCAAGCTCCTTGTACACCAGAATCCCACCACTTTGTGTCAATCGCTTCAAACAAGACAACCCACTTTAAGGTGGATGGTGCTATTCTTCTCTGTGCCTTAAGAACTGTGCCTTGTGTCTTCAGGTTCGGTGGAGCGCGTGCGTGAGGCGAGTGAAGATAGAGAATGGAAGCATGACATGTACGACACACTACAGGCTGAGGAAGAACAACCCCACAGCACCACTGTGGGAAACTGAGGGACCTGCCACCACCATCATCGGCGTGTGTACTTTGGGAAAAATGTTTCTTTCTCTGATGTTGGGGACAAAATGTACAGGAAAGGTCTGGATGTGGGCTATGATTGAATGTGGGATGTTTTTTTTTAGTTTGCCATGAAAATGGGTTGAATGGTGGATGCAAATTTCTGGATGTCTTTTTTTTTTGTGTTAAATCTGTTCTGGGGACGGCATTCTGGATAAGTGAGGACAAGAGGAGGGATGACAGAAAGTAATGGATAGTAGGAGAAAATAGGTTTCTTCGGCTTTTTGTGATTTCCTTATGTCATGGAAAAGTGAACACAGACATGCCAACTTTATGGGCTTGCTGTAAGAAATTACGGGGAGCCATCAGAAATTACGGTTTACAGGCAACTACGGCCAAATTACGGCGAGGACGCAAGATATATTATGCTTTTAAATCTCACTGCCATTACGTTCTTTGTTCTCTGGCATTATCTTTGTACGCGGCTAAATTACTCTTTTGGGTCCTCATTTTACTACGGGTTTGACTCGTGATTACACCAAGCCTCAAATGGTGTTGGCTTGTCTGTGAACATAAAGTTGAAAAACAATGATGAAAGAATTTGTGCTGTTGCTTCATAGTGCAGGTGTCTCTGCAAGGGTTAGGTGTCTCTGCTGAATGAGTCACAGGTGTGTAGTCGAACGGATGATTTGTCTCTTTGTGTGAGCTTTGTATGAAAGTGATTGAGTGTTGGCGATCCGATCAATTATCATTTGTGCTTTCAATGTAGGGGGCTTTGCTTTGGAAGGGAGCTGATGAGAAGACAAATAGTTTAAAACGTTGCTGTTGCTTCTACTGAGATACATCCTTGTTGATCATTATTTTATTTTTTATCGAAAGATTGGCTAAGACGTTGCGAGTTAGGTTGGATTGCGTGACTTCATATGTGACATGTTTAAATCATCTTCCATGAAAATGTTGAACTTGCTGATTATCTTGGCTTGCACAGTTTTATTTCCAAGTTTGCTTTCTTCACACTCACTACCTTATGACTCTGACTGAAGTAGGTTATTTAACGTCAGTTTTCCAGTCCTGGATGCTAGCAGCTCTGAGATAGTCGACGGAGCCTTATGACTGCAGATTCTGGAATGCTTTTTACAGTTTAGATTTCCAAATGTAAAATGTTTCCTTCCCATCAAAGCAATAACAGTAACCATAAGTAATCATATCAGAAAGTGTGGTATCAGTTGAAGTGTGCGTTACGCAACCTTTAAATAATGTGACATCATATGTAATGAACTGAACACTGATATTGCTGTCTTTCACCCTATTACTGCCCAGTGGAATGGGCCAGAGTGCCAGGGAAGATTTTTCAGACGTATACATGTGGGGGTGGGGACAATTGTACCAAATGATAGTTTTATTTATTTCTCTTTTGGGATACATACAAAACAAATTGGAGAATTCAAAATTTTTTTTTCATATTATTTTGCCTGTTTTTTTTAATTTGATGCATTTGCATAGTTGGGCAGTACTAGGGTTAAAGAATGAATGTACACACACAACAGAAAGGTTTGAAAATGAAGATAGATTAGTGAGTTGGGATGTGAAAGAAAGAAGAAAGAAACCCTCTAAACTTGTTGTATCAAGTGTTTGAGTTCAAAGTGTGCATGTGAAAGTGAACTGCAGGTGCTAATTGAGCCAGGTAGGCCTACATGTAATCAATAATCCTGAGAAGAAGAAAGGAAAAACAACAAGAACCTTACTTTGTGAAGGGTCTGATGGAAGCAAATTTGTTTATGAAAAATTGAAGAATTTGTTTGAAAGTAATTTTGTTTCTTTTCTTTTTTTTTTTTCATTTTGATAGATAGGCATGAGTTCCCAGATTTTGTTCTGTATCAAAAACTAATGCTCCTCACATTGTTGGTTCTTGTCTATGGCCGTCGAGATCCTGTTCTAGGTCATCAGTGAGTTTGTCCTCTGTTGCATTTCTGTTCTGTTTTTTTAAATGAAATTAAAAACAAATGTGTACTGCCATCCATTTTGAAGTGTGTTTCATGGTATCTAGTCACAAGTATGTCGTTGCTGCTTGTATTTCATTGACACCATTTCACATACATCGCTGCTGTTATCACATAGTGACAAATCGACAAAATTATGCAAATTGTCAAAAACAATTTTTTGTCTTCCGTTAATGGTATTTATGTACACAATCTGTCAAAAGGATTTTCAAATATTTGCAATGCAAAAATGAGAAAGATTGTGTTATAATGGTGTAGTTAGAACCGTTTGAAAAAATACCCGACCTTTTAGTAGTTCTAACTCAAAATTGGGATTTCATTGAGCCAGGCAGATTCATCACCTTGTGATAACAGCAGGGAAATGTGCTCATGACAATATTATCTCACACACTTCCTTATATCAAATGGATTTTTTTCTTTCTGTCATTATTTTTGTGGACAACGGTAGAATCAATAACGTCTGAACTGAAAAGAACAAAAATGAAGAGAATGAAAAATCCCCGTTTTTCTACACTTTGGGTTTGTTAACAAATCAGCGATGAAGGGACGTTGTATTGCTAATTAGGAAGAAAATTGGTGACTGGTGATTGGAGAGCTACAGTAGAGTCATGTTACTGTAGGTCTGGCATTATCCCCTGATATTATTGATAATCTCTTAATACATTTACAAGTGACTTAGAATACCTGAAGCTCATGGCCCAAAATCCACAGCAAGGATAAGAGAGGCAGCCGAGGCGTCCTCGTCAGAGCACTAGAACGCGGAAGGCGCTAAGCAAGTCTGTGGTTAAAGCCTTTTCTTCCCCTGGACTATACAGTATATTGAAAAATGAAGAAGGAAATGTGTCTACAACCATTATTGTTTGCAAAGAAGCTGTACAGCCTGTTCAGTGCTCTATAGACAACTAATGTGGTACAGTGTATGTCTTTCATTGAGAACACTGGACAGGCAATCTGAGGGTACCAAAAAAAAGTAGGTTTATGGGCTATTTCTAACAAAGTTGATTGAAAAAAAAACCCAAAGATAAAGCGTATCACATTATGCAGCACTTGAATGAAGTGGTGTAGATTGGGTGGGTGGGGGAAGAGAAGATAACACAAACAGGTCAAAGGTGAAGTGTGCGGTGTGTCTAGCATCCTAGCTTGTATTTGGAAAGGAAGTATGGATACATTTGTAGTAAACTGGTGCTGCCCCCCTCCTTTTTTTCCCTCCCTTTGAAGCTGAAATGACCTTTCATTCATAACTTTCAAAATTTAAACTATTTTTGCTCTGCAGATTCGTAACCGTTGTTTGTTGCTGTACCATGTAAAACAGGTCTTGGAAATGTCGCCCTCTGTTGAAGAATGCGTTTCAGTTGCTTTTGTTGATGATTGTAGATGTAAAGTTTTGTTTCTCACTATGGAAATAAATTCGTAGTTTGATCTTTTTGTCTTCTGTGTCCAAGTGATCCGCTTTTCACTTTTGACATGTTTGGAAAAGAAAAAAATTAGATTGAGAAATGGTATTCTATTTCAAATTTCTCTCTCTTCCCTAAATTATCTTTTTTTACAAACATTTTGGCTAGCATCCGAAGAGCCCCCCTCTTTTTCCACACTAAAAGAAAACCCAGCTTGTCTATTTGTTGATTTACACCTGAATGATTCTCCTGTTTCATTGAAGAGCCCACGAAGGTGGATGCAAACATTCAAATTTTACGGGAAACCGTCAGAAATTATGGGAAGCCATCAAATTACGATTTGCTGGCAATTACGGACAATTACAGCGAGGATATGCTTTTAAATCTCATTGCCATTGCGTTTTTTTGTTCTCTGGTGTTATCCTTGTACGCAGTAAAATTACTCTTCGGGTCCTCATTTTACTGCGAGTTCAGCTCCTAGCCTCAAGTGAAGTTAGGTGGCACGGTGGCCGAATGGTTAGAACGTTGGACTCCAAATCCAAGGGTCCAGGATTCGAATACGGGAGGTGACCATGTTGTGCCCCTGGGAAAGACACTTTACACCATTTTCTTCTCCCCACCCAGGTGCGAATCGGGTACCGGCATATTCTGCTGGGGAAGTAAGCTTACGACAGACTAGCGTCCTGTCTAGGAGATTAAGTAAAAATCATCTGTTCCGCTTCACGCTACCGAAACCGGGATACGCTCCGGCTCAATGGACCTCATTGGCCTTGGAGGAACTTTACAAGTGAGATTGGCATGTCTGCTAAATCAAGTGTCAGTTTTACTCAGGAACCCAGGAGTTTGCCTTGTACCTTTTTGTGTAAAAGTTACTAAAAGCGCCAATCTGACCATGCCCTCCCTGAATACACATTCTGAAGCATGCACACACAAACATGCAATAAGACCATCACAAAACACATGTAAAATAAACCGACATTGTAACATTGTCTGAATAGCAAGTTTTTATTTGCTATACCTAGCAGCAGGTAAAAAATGAAGAATTATAAAATGGGGGCTGCCGAGAAGCAAGCGAAGCAAGTGAAAAAGAGTAACAGTAAGATGGAATGCCTCTAATGATAAGAACGTCACAAAACAAAACAAAATCGAGACGTATCGACAATTACATGTACTGTCTTCTAAGCGAAAAACAACAATTACATGAAGAGAAGATCCATTATAGTGGGAGAAAAAGAAACAGAAGAGAAGAGAGAAAAAAAAGTAACTTAGCTGAAAAGGCATCAAGAAGGTGTATCAATTCAAGTAGCCTAGATCTAGTAGCCAATGTGTGTGGGAAGTCTCGATTTTTTGTTTTGTTTTGTGACGTTCTTATCATGAGAAGCATTCCACCCCACTCTTACTGTTTTTGAGGTAAAAAATGAACCAGGTTTACCTTTATAATTTTTTCCTTTCTCATAAAACACAGGGTTCTGAATATTATGCTTTGATTGTTTCCATTTGAGCTTTTTATCTTCCTTTATTATCACATGGAAATTAGAATGTGGCACGGTGGCTGAATGGTTAGAGCATTGGACTTCTTATCCAAGAGTCCAGGGTTCGAAACCGGAGGTGACAGTGTTGTGTCCTTGGAAAAGACACTTTACACTATTTTTCCTCTCCCCACCCAGGTGCGAATTGGGTACCG
>JBDFRD010098607.1:0-13425 GCA_039654405.1 Bullina lineata
TTTCTTGTGCAGAATATTCCTTAACTCAGTTTTTGTTTCGTTTTGTTTTATTTTTGCTCTTTCATTTCTTTATACATAATAGATATTCATTTACCTATATACATTTATATTTTTATTATTTGTTGTACCTTTGAAGAACAAGTAGTTGGTACCATACTGTATTCATTTTGGGAGAAGCCCCAAAGCACTTTTTGCTGTTGTCATAACTCAGGGCTACCGTACACAAATTCAACTATAGACAATTCCGCAGAGAACTACATATATGTCCAGAGAAGTGTGAATCTAATGAATTGTATTTGTAGACATCGGTTCGAAGAGTGTGTTGCCATGAAGAAATGTGCTTTTTACAGACTTTGATAACATGAGTGCAACTGTGGAAGAGTTTGACTACAGAGGAGTTTGAAAGATTACTTGCGGACGAAAGTCAAAAGAATAACAGTAAAAGTAATGGGGAATACTTCTATTATTAAAGACGTCACAAAACAAAACAAAACCAAAATTTATCTACAATTACTGTCATCTAAGCGAAAGGAAAACACATACCACAACAATTACACGAGGAGAGGCAACATTACAGTGGGAGATAAAGAAAGAGAAAAAAAAAAGAAAAAAAGAAAAAGTAGAAGAAAGGAAAAGTAACTTTGCTGAAAAGAATAGGCCTAACATCAGGAGGTGCTACACACTCACCAGTTGAGTTGATGCACCTCCTGATGCTAGCACATAGATCTAGATCTATTCTTTTCAGCTAAGTTACTTCTCCCTTCTTCTCCTTTTTCTTTTTTTTTTTCTCTTCTTTTTCATTTTATCTCCCACTGTAATTTTTCTTATCTTCATGTAATTGTGGTTTTTGTTTTCCTTTCGCTTAGAAGACAGTAACTGTCGATACATTTACATTTTTGTTTTGTTTTGTGACGTCCTTAATACTAAAATCATTCCCCCTACTGTTACTCTTTTGACTTGCTTTGTTTGCTTCTCGGCAGCCCCCATTTTATAATAGTGAAAGAAAGTCAGTTATATTTTTTGACTCTAGAGAAGGGAGATAAGAACATGGTACAACTGTTAAAGAATGTTAAGCCTAAGCTCTCTCAACTTTCACTAGCACTTTGAGATTAACTTGTGTATTATATTTAGTGTGTCATTAATGCTTCTTGTTCGTACATTATGCTGTAGAAAACTATCCCCAAAGATCCATCTCTTACTAATCCGCAAATTGTACACAGAATAAGGTACAGAGCTTCGAAAAGCAAGAAGGGCACAGGTCAAGACCGAAGTATTGACAATTGAATATCTTCTTCTTTTCTCCTTTGATCTAATTGTTGTTGTTGCTGTTGTTGTTGTTGTTGTTGCCTTTTTTGTGTTGTTCCCCTTGCCATTCTTGCTTTTTGAAGCTCAAAATCTTATTCTGTGTAAGATTTTGAATACACTTTTAGCCTCATAGCAGTCCCCATTTTACCATTCCATCTCTAACTATTATTTATTATGACTATATAACCATCAACACCTCATTAAATCTACAAGCAAAACGACACCAAGACCAAGGGAACTTTCATAATAAAGAAGAAAAAAAAAAAGGCACAAAGATAGTAATCATAAGGAAATTCATTCACAATTGATTGCACACAAGCTAAATGGGGAGTGACCAAGCAACACCATATCAAGGCACAGAAAATATTAGTCACACTTCTGAACAGGAAAAATCAAAGGGACAAGAGGCAGGAGGTTGGGGGGAGGGGGTATCTACTTGAAATAGCTAACACAGAAAACAGCGATACATTTCTGCCAGTGTCAAATGTATGAATATAATAACGACAAAAGCCCAACAAGCACGTGTGGGGAGCTATAGCAGAATAAATAAAAAGAAGATATGGGTCACAGAAGGCGCAGGTGGGTAGAACGGGCAGAAGAAAAAGAAGGTAGACAAAAATAGATGAAAGAGAGACAGACAGACAGAGAGAGAGAGACAGACAGACTGACAGAGAAATAGAGAGAGAGAGAGACCGACAGAGAAAGAGAGAGAGAGAGAGACAGACAGAGAAAGAGAGAGAGAGAGAGAGAGAGAGAGAAATGGACAGACACAGGGAGAGATGGATAAAGAGACAAGACAGAAGGACAGACAAGAGAGCGACAAAGGCAAAAATAGGTTTTTTTTTGCCAGTACATGCAAATAGTGAGAAAAAAGAGAAAAAGGTGCATTTTACAATAAAGGCAAAAGCAGAAAGACAGTGAGACATGCAGAGGGACATAGTGTGGAGAAGCATGGAGACTTGCCCTACTGTCCTAATGCCCTACAGTCCTCCTGTCCTAATGCTTTACAGTCCTAATGCCCTACTGCTTCACGAAGGAAGAGACTGACAAGCAGGAAGTCTGCCCTCGCTTTCTTTTTCTTCGTTCCTCCACCACTACCTCAGAGGGAGTCCTGATTGCAAGTGTTTTTCAACCTAAAATACTGGACTGGCTGTTTTGTACACAGCAGTTTCTACCATTTTCACAGCATCTCCCAACCTTCCATGTAGCAACATTCTGATTTCGTGGGTAGGCTACTCTGTTTAGTCACCACAGAGTGAGACGTTCATGGGTACCGGTACTCTGACAAAAGAGTGACTGGAAAAACAAGCGAACAAACAAACGGAACACCACACAGTTAGAATATAACAACAGCTGTGGTATTATCACAGGCAGAAACAATGGCAGCGTCCAGTTAGCAGAGAGTCCTGCCTGTAGGTATACTCCTACTTCTAATCACGATCAAAAGGAATTTGTACTGTGAGGAAAAAAAACCCAAGTGTACGATTGCCCGCATATAAGGAAATAGATCTAGTTCTGTTATTGAAATCTGAAGCTCAAAATTATTTTTTATACTTCCCTTACCCCCATCCCTGCACACTCCCACCCCACTCTTAAACTTTATTTTAACATGGTGATAACAGGGGGGAAAAATGTAGATCTATGTCCTCACATAGTTTTATGTTGGAAAATCATTTTGTTAGGTTGGGAGAGGGCACCTTCCCTTTAAGCTAAGTTTTGAAGAAGAAAAAAAAAATGAGCTGCATAGATCTCCAGCTGCAAACTGCTTCACACAGCAGACACACTGTCTACCACATGAATGACACAATACAAAAGAACTGCCTGGGTATAAGAAAATAGTTCTGCAATTGGAATCTGAAGCTCAAAAATGTTTTAAAAACTACTCCCACCTCCATCTCTTCCCCTTGCCACAAACAAGAAACCTCACCCTCAAATTTTGTTTTAACATGATAACTCATAGTTCATGTCAGGACCATTTTTGGAGTGGGAGAGGGTACCTTCCCTTTAAACTATGCCGTCCAGAATTTTTTTTTTTAATGAGCCGCAGAGTTCTCCCAGCTGCAAATTGCTTCAGCACAGAAACATTGTCCACCACATAAGTGACACAATACAGAGGAATCGCCCACATAGATCTAGAAGAAAATAGTTCTGTTATTGGAATCTGAAGCTCAAAAATGTTTTTAAAACTACCCCACCTCCGTCGCTCCCTCTTGCTAAACACACAAAAAAACCTAACCCTTAAACTTTGTTTAACAAAGGGATGCATGATGGGGGGAAACAATTTATTTTCTCATAGTTTATGTCTTTAAAATGTTCTTTTTTTTGGGGGGGTGGGGGAGGTTACACCTTCCCTTTAACCTATGCCGTACAGACGAACAAAAAATAAATGAAATGCACAGTTCTCCAGCTGCAAACTGCTTCAGCATAAGGTAGACACACTGTCCACCACACAAGTGACACAATACAGAAGAAAATACAACAAGGACCATTGAGAACCATTTGCAGAGAAGGAGCGAGGTGAGAAAATACAAGGGCAACAAACATGAAAGAGTTGTCTGAGAGAGAAAAAGTGGGAAGGGGGGAAGGCAATGGCGTGGGATTTGTCTTCTAAAACAATGGGAAATACAAACAGCATCCAAAGGTAAGTGTGCTGAGAAATGGAGAGCAAAGGTGACGGAAACTGGCCACAAATAGTGGGTTGGGGGCGGGAGGGAGGGAGGGAGGGAGAGAAGAATGACGAATGACATAACATGACATCTACCATTTTTACGAACTCTGTAACCCCGTGACATGTTTGACAGGAGCAGCGAATGACAGGAATGGAGGAAAAAATGGAGGGGGCGGAGGAATGAGGAAATGAGATGAGGCCCTTTCTCTTTGGCATTGGGGAGGAATTTTTAAAAAATATGTCAATAGTGAAGCATTATACTCTGACTTGATAAATAGATCAAAGAGTGTGTGACGTGTCTGACACAAGGAGCTCAGTATGATTGGCAGGAATTGCTTTCCTGGGTAATTGACCATTTAGTACCTGGGCGGGGCTAGAGCACGCTTAACTGTTTTCTGTGAAACTGGAATAGTACTGACCTTCACACCAAGCTCAAAAAGATTGACGAAAGGGTATTTCAAAGCTGAGCTTTCAGAAAAAAGTTTTTTTTTTTTATGTTCTCATAGTTTATGAACTTATGTCAGAATAATTTTTTTTTTTTTGGGGGGGGGGGAGACCTTCCGTTTAAGCTAAGTCATAAAGAAAAACATTTTTTTTAAAAATGAGCTGCATAATTCGCCCAAATCAGAAAAGACCATAGACTATAAAATGCTTGACCACACCATCCTCATACAGAAAAATGTTTGAGACGTCAAGGGGATTTTTTGAAGACTGTTTGCAAGTAAGCCTCAAGGGAATATATTGTACTTGTCAGAAATGATAGGAAAATCTGACAGAAGACCCACACACCCTCGTCTCACACTAAATGATAGCTACATTGTTGCTGAATAACTTTCTTTATTTTCCATCACTGCCTAAAGCTTTGATTCTTTTCTTTTCTCTGATATACTTCTTTAAGTGAAGCGACTTGAAACAGCGAGTACCAAAGCAAAGTGCCCTGCCTTTCCGACAACCACATTCAAATTTAAAAAAAAAACAAAAAAAAGTCAGAGAGTAAAGAATAAGTCAAGCTACATTAATTAATTGTCTCTTTTCCAAACTTACAAAGTTTTGACAGAAATCAATACTGTTCTTCTTACAAAGAGAGGGGCAAAATAAAACGGTGGTAAATCCTTTTTAGAATTTCACGTTCCTTTTTGTGATAAGGCGTCGAGACAAAAGGACGAGACAAGAAAAATAAAGAGAACGGTGCCAAGATCGGAAAACTTGGACCCGGTCAAGTGTCCGCTTGCAGGCATTAATGCCATCATGGACACCGGAAGAAGGCACAAGCCCACACTGTTTGCTTAGAGAGGAGTGGATTGGGAACAAGGAAATATGACAACAGATTCAAGTCCAAATAGAAGGCATGATCTAGGAACCCCACACAGAACGACCAGAGACTGGTCATGACTGAATGTGTCTGTGTGTATGATTCGTCTTGACTGAATAAGGCTGTACTTGTGTGACTCATCGTGACTGAATGTGTGTGTAGCTGATTTGTCATGACTGACTATATACGACTGTCTGTGCGAGTCAGATTATGTATATTTATACGTTTTTTGTTTGTTTGTTTTTTGAAAAAGGGGGGGGGGGGGGGGTGGGCTTTGAATTATAATGTTTGTGTACGGGTTTTTTTTTATGTGGGGGGTGGGGGGATAAGTGTCAGACTAGCAAGACAACTAGTTTATGATATATGATCATAATATAAATAGGAAATAAATATGGGAGGGAGGGAGGAGAAAGAGAGAGAGTGGGAAAGGTGGATGTGAAACGCCAGCTCAATCTTTCCTCATCCTTACAGCTGTGACCAAACTGAACTTTTTCTTCACATCCCTCCCTGCTTTCCTTCACTATACTCAAACACTCTACCTCCTCCATTATCCTCACACACTCTGCCTCCTCCCTTATCCTCACACACTCTGCCTCCTCCCTTATTCTCACACACTCTAAACCTCCCCCTCCCTCCCCACTCCAGACACCCATACTCAAAGCGTTAGCACTACGACTTTCTTACATGTTAGACACAAGCGGGCGTTTTCATTATGAGGGGCTGCATTCATCTGATTAGTAGTATACTATAATGCACGTGAGCTTGTGTTAGTGTACGCTTGTTAAACTACAAAGTTAACTGCTAACAATGCAACTGTTAGAATGCTTCTTCTCAGTATCTCTCTCAACAGCACATTAAATCTTGGACAAATGTTAGTAACATCGCCTGAGAGGCATGACGCTAAATTTCTACATTAATATGCCGTGTTATGTCCTTGGGAAAGACACTTTACGCTATTTTTTCTCTCCCCACCCAGGTGCAATATGTGTACCAGCCTATTCAGGTGGGGAAGTAAACATATTATTATGATCAGCTAGTGTCCTGTCTATGAGATTATGTTAAAATCATCTGTTCCTTTCATGCTACCCAAACAGGAATAAACAGGCTCTATTGGCCTTATAGGCCTTGAAGGAACTTTAAAATACTTTATTATGCCTTATACATCAGACGAGCGTTCTCTCTAGGAGATGAAGTAAAAATCAACAGTTCCGCTTAAAGCCACTGAAACCAGGATAAGCTCCTGCTCTATGGGCGTCACTGGCCTTCAAGGAACTTTACTCAGTTTTTACTTACTATGCCTTATATTTAATGCATGCCGTCCTAATTAGATTACATTTTTCTTTCAGCAGTTTTTCTCCTTTCAGGAGCTTCTACAGCATAGTGGCATACACTCATCAAGTGAGTTTGAAACAGAGTGAAGTTAATTTTAAGCTCAGCTACATGAACTTACAAATAAACTCGCACTTGACCCTTCTCGATAAATGGCAATAATTGATGGTTTCCAAATTATTTTTGTAATAACTCTATCTACATGCCTAATTTGACATTCTCATCGATTCCTTGAAGGATATTTCAAGGAATGGCTTCAGGACACCGGTTAATGAAAAATTTGCTTTAAAAACATAACACTGGGTAGCCTACAGCTGGTACATAAACCAGAAGTATTTCAATGCAGCGTCACGAACACAACTATGTCATCAATACCACATAAGCAGTAAGACGGTCGAAACCTGTTTCTATTAAACATAAAATGATTGTCATTGATGGCTGTAGCTGTATTGTTTATTGATTTTTATTGTATCTCTTCCTCCTGCCCCATTTGAGTCTTTTAAGCAAAAATCTCCTCTCAAATCATTAGGCTACAGATGTTTCAAGTTGGGTTATCTCTGTGGGTCTTTTTTATGCTTTGAGCATCATACAGCAGCTGTGCAAGGGATAAGGACATTTTTCAATAGGGTTTTTGCGACAATACTAGCCCTGACATTCATACCTTGATCTTCAGAGTTATTTCATATTATATCACTTGATCGATTAAAAACAAATTATTTTTTAAGACATAATTTCATTACATTCTTCCACTAGCATAACACTGCACCTAATCTACATTAATGTTGATGCATGTTGACGAACCCAAATTTAGTGAATCGCACTATCCGTTTTAAATCAAATTTGAATGAAATTGAAGCTTGAATTTGAATGCAAATTTGCTAAACATTTTATCCAATCCTCATGATTAAAAAGGAATGAAAGGGGAGTGGAGGGGGAGGGGCGCACAAGAAACTCATTTATAACTTCTGATCCTGGGAGAAGAGCAATAAAATCTGTGAGCGTCCGGCTTTTGTCACGCCAGAATAAGAAATGGAGACAAAGGGACAGGCAAAATCTGATGTTCACAAAGTACAGAGATGACTTTTAGAACCTAAAAAAAAAGGTGTCCTTGAAATGTCAATTTGTTCCTTTGAAGATTAAGGAACAAGCATGACGCCCACCTAATCATCTTCACCACAGGAGGTAAAAAAAAAAAAAACACCCCTAAGACAATGAAAAACCCAACCCCACTTTTTCTCATCCACAAATACATATTACACACACACACAGAGGATTATATCTGAACGGGTTCCCTGCTCTATACAACGCAACTTCTTAACTTAGGTTATAGCATTGTGCTGCTCTTTTACCTCGTCTGCCAAGAGAGACAACTCTGAACTATCAGCAGCGTCGTAATCATACAAGGCCTTTGCCTGCCTCTTCTCTGTGGGGGTTGGGGCCGTCACCTCAATGGCCGGAGGGGCAGAGGGGAGGAGATGGAGGGGTGCAGGGGTGCTGCTACTGGAACTGCTGTTGGAGGTGGCACCGGAGCCCGCTGTGTAGCTGCAAGGACGGGAGGGGCCATATCAGGAGGAGGAGGAGGAAAAAGAGGAGGGTGATGATCATGAGGAGGAGGCGGAGGAAGAGAATAGTGAATTCCAGTTAGCCCACAACTGGTGGGACGAGTTCAGTGAGAAGATAAACCTCTTCTGGGGTTTTATAAAAAAAAAAAAAAAATGAAGGAGAAAAAGGATTGAAACTGTTATTGATTCCATCATGAGAAGGAAGAGCGGATTCCTAGAATCTCTCGAAGAAACGAGGCAACAGTTGAACAATTTTACATGTTAATCTTTGTTACAGAGTAGATTAAATTTTCGGAGCAGCCACGTTCTTACTTCAGAATGTTCACCTCCTTATTTACAGTCTGTTTGTCTCTGATAAACCTCAACCAAAAAGTTTGAAAAATTTCAAAGGTGGCTTCATTTATAACAGGGAAGCTTTGGACCATCCAGAGCATTGGGGGTAGAATTTACACGTGAATTTTTTTAAAAACGCGGCCCTGTGTTCCACAAGGAGCCAAGAGGATTAAGTCGAGTACATTAAATTTTAAAACTGTTGTCAGTGCCGTGTTCTCCATCCGTTTCTCTATGGCCTGGTCCATACATTTTTAGCTACTTTCATTTTCCAGCTTCAAGATTTCTGTAATATCATGGCGAACAGAGAATAAGTTCAACAAAACCAAGCTGAAGCAGAGTCAAAAGTACGCAAGACAAAGTTATGTCAATATAAGACAAAACTTTGTTGATACAAGTACAGACAAGTACAGCTGGACAACAAGAGGGGGGGCCTATCAATAGCCACACTAGTTTCTGCTGTCTGAGCCTTGACAATGAAAACATAATTTCTCTCAAAGATATCCACACCGCTGGAAACTGTTAGCTGTTGAAGATATATGTTCAGAAGAAGCCACACATACTAACACAAACTAACACATTCAAGAGATGCTATATCTGGGAACTATTTCACCACATGTGAAATTTATGCAGCATCACTGAAGCTTACACACAGACAGAAAGATAGCACAGACAGCCATGAAGTAAAGTACTTAAAACAAAAAATCAGGAATGATAGAAGGTGATACAAATTGAAGAAAGTCTCCATAGATAGAACTGAAAAAAGTACAAATTTCACTAAAAGGAGAAATCTGACACAGACTGATCTAAACTGGTGGACAGTTTGGTAGATGGTGCAGTCCAGAAGGGACCAAAATGAATAGAGATGGGACATAAAAGGCAGAATGAAATCACAGTGGAGCGTCATCTCGTCCGTCCAAAGTAGATCGGACAGTGTGAGAGGCACATGTCACAAAAATAACCAAACACACACACACACATATATATATGCACAGTCTCACACACATACGCAACAGACACTCACACACAGGCACACACATACACAGAGTTCTAAGTGACTGGAGCAGAAGAAACGTGCTTTCTCGAGTTCACCTGAACTAAGTGTCATTAAAGCCAAGTGATGCTCAAGGAAATAGAAGAGAAACAGTTCAAAGGTCAGAAGCGAGACTGCAGAAAGAAAGGGAAGGAGTAGGCGTCAGGCCAACCAGAGACCCAAGGGGCAAAATAAGAAAGAAAATGAAAATAATAAAATATATATAAGAGTGTTCAAATAAAAAGGGAAAAGGGGGGTTGTAACTGAAAGCAATGGAACCAAAAATCAACAGAAATGGTACACATGAAACGTCACACAAAAAAACTCACTCAAACAACAACAACAAAAAAAAGAGCAGACACACACACACATATATACACGTACACACACACAAATATATTATATTTATATTGCACGAGTACATATTATAACACTATCATCACTAAAGACGAACTGAATTTGAATACAAATGAACTGCAGCCAATCAAAATTGGTGGTGTATTAGAATCTACATTATACAAAATACATTTTAATTATATAAAAGATTTAGTGGAAAGGGAAATTATTTTTCTTTCTTACAAATTTATCTTCCTTTAATATTTACCATCTCTTTTCAATAGAAATTCCCTGTGGGTGTTTGTCATACTAGGAAAGTGGCCGGCGCATTAAGCCAGCCTTCCACAAAAACTAACTTTGATGGGCTGCGAAAACAACTGAAATGGTCTTCTCTAAACCTACACAACCCCAGTATGCCAAGGCAAGTATTCTACAGGTGGACACACAAAGGACTTTAAGGAGATGGTGATGTGACATACCTGTCCATCAAGGGAGGAGACAAATGACCGCAACAGAAGAGATCAGAGAAGCATTGAAGAAATAAAGCACAGATTCATTAGCATCGTCAAATAGTACACATGGATGGAAGTAACCTAGTCGATTCTACTGAACAGTAGAATAACATACTGTAAACCACTGTTCAAAACAGAAAGTGTAAGTACAAAAAAAAAAAAAAAGAAGCTATCCCGAAGAAATGATTTGTCTTCATATTCTTAGGGATATCTCCTTTTGTTTGTATTTACCACTTTGCATTTTTCAGCTTCCCTGCAGTCAGTATCTACTTTTTTGCATTTATTATTCAAATTAGAAGAATCTCGTACTTGAAGTCACAAGGCAAAAGTAAGACTAAAGAATTCTCAAAAGTCAAATACTTGCACTTTAACAAAAGTGGTTTACAGTACACATTTTCTTGAAAATATGATTTCCACAAAAGACTACTTAAATTAACAAAACCTTAAAATAACCAGCAACTTGGTTCAAACAGAAAACAATGGGACAAGATGTGTTTTCTCACATTCACTACCAGTTCTGTTTTAACTTTAGAAACTTCTCATCGAAGAAAGCCAATTCATCAAAATGCTACCAAGAAACAGAAGATTCAAAAAAATTAATAATACCCATTTTCTTAGACGGAAAAAGTTTTGCAATGACAGAAATTGATTAAATCCGCTATTGTGATGAATTCAAGAATTTAAAAAAGGCAATTATTGAAATTAAAATTGCTTGAAATTGTTGACACACTCACACATGAACAGGTAACAAAGGATGGGGATGACTATTTTCAACAAGGCCAAACTGTGATAGGTATCAGTGACTTCTCTCTTTATTAAGAAATGTGAGTACGTGAGACAAAGCTACAAACGGGGGAAGGTAAAAATAAGCTGGGGGCCAAAAAAAACAAAAAAAACGTTAGAGGTACACAGTGGGACACAAGGTAAAAATCCAAAAGCATTCTAGAAACAGCCCTTGTACAAGGTTTGAAAAAAAAAATAACAAGGTTCCAAAAAATACATTATGTATTAGATTTATAAATTTACACCTATTAAAAAAGTAAAGCAAAAAAAAGTAATGCTCAAACAAAGTGAAAAAAAATGTTCCATTCCGTTCAGTTATTTTCTTTACTTACAATGCTACATTTGAAAAGGAGTCTAGAGACCTGTTGCATTAAAGCTGGAATCAATAATACAGAAGAAGAAAAAACAACGTAGAAAGAGAAAAATAGAAAAGAAAACACGTAAAAGACAGACGTACTTAATACTTGAGGACAAGTGAAACGGTAGTCTTAGAAAAAACATTTCCAAACCACAGTTTTAGAACAGAGCAATGTTCCTCTTTTGGTTACGAAAATTTGGACACACAACACTAGAACAACTTCAGAGGTTAAAAAAGAATTAAAGAAAAAGAATAAAAGATCGAAAATACATTAAGGAAAAAAGAAATACATCACCGTAGGGAAGATAAAGGTATGAAATTTTAATGAATCATGAATGAGAAATGTACAAAAAATGCAATGAGGAAGGCAAAAAATGAAAACTGAGAACGAGGGCTGAATCCAGTAAATTCCTATTTGTTCAGGTTCTGTCTCATTAGACTTTTACAAAATAATCAAAAGAAAAAAAATATAGTGAAACAAACACCAGCCTCTAGAAATACACACAATGTCTACACGTCTATAAATCAACTAAACACACTAAAGTATATAATATACATAGAGGAAATTACCTGCAACGCACATACACACACATACACCACAGTAAGGCACCTAACTTTGAAAGGCACTGACGTAAAAGAATGAGGCAACTTAATGACGCCAACAAAATAGGATTTACATGCTAAATGCCAAACAGTGAAAATCGAAAAATAAATTTTGTACGTCCATCATCTATCACGTCTATCGCAGTTTTTCTCACTCGTGACAATAGAAAGTAAAACTATGACAAAAATGAAAAAAACTATATTCTAAACAAAATTAAGAAAAAAAAAAGAAGATGAAAATTAATTGAAAAAAAAATGGAATACGGAAAAAACAATTTAATACGATCCAAAATGCCAGTGTGTCTTACTCATATGCATTTGGAGTGCTGAAGAAACATGCCAGGAGAAAAAGAATTTAAAACATGATTGATTTTTTTTTTTTTCAAATTTTATGTAACATGAGAAGATAAATAACTGAATGACTACCTGTTCCCGTCATCAGATATCAAATAAGTGCAGGAATGGAGACTTTGCACAAAATCAAACTGAGATACAAGGAAAGGTTGGTGAAAAAGATACACGCGTAACGCTTTTGATTTTTCATCAGTGCCAACAAACATGTGCACATTTGATTGTGCTAATTAAAGTCATGACACAAGAAGCGAAAATCTCCCATTTCATAAGATAAGAAATCATTTCACGACAATAATTAATTCATAAGTGACTGGATTTATTTTCATGAACACCTTTTGTCAGTGCTGAGAAA
Source organism: Bullina lineata (assembly GCA_039654405.1). Classification (NCBI taxonomy): domain Eukaryota; kingdom Metazoa; phylum Mollusca; class Gastropoda; family Bullinidae; genus Bullina; species Bullina lineata. The sequence continues at coordinate 12,838 of JBDFRD010098607.1, forward strand.
AAAACACAAATTTATAAAAACTTGGTTTTATGATAAAAACAGCTCTCTTTAACCAGCTTTATCACAAAGGACCGAAAACAGCCTTCGTCTGAGCTTAAACGTAACAATTGTTTTTAAACATTTTCTTTCTAATCAGGCGGTAGTGACTACAAACACTCCTCCCTCATGAAGCAGCATTATATTCCCGGCCTGGGGCTCAGTTAACCATTAACCTAGCAACAACCTCATGTCCGAAGCATAGAGTCAGTCACAAACTCCTCAAATGCCGACTAGATCTATAAGGAATGAGACACAATGTACACAGAAACAGAGAAATAAAAAGTCTCCAATGCCCAAACAATCACTCGACAGAGACCAATCTCACAGGTAGCAAGGGTTGATCAAAAATTGAAACAGACTGTATCACAGTCTTTCCCAAAACCATAGACAGCACTTTTCCAAAGATAAAGACATGAGTTTAGAATAACACCTGGCAAAGAGCTGGAGGCCTCAATAGATGTAGTGAAAGCCTTTCACAACCAGAGGAATGAACATGTTAAAGTTCCAGTAACTATTGTCAGTTGTATAAAACTTAAGTTTTCATGTGAA
>JBDFRD010098718.1:0-13424 GCA_039654405.1 Bullina lineata
TTCTTCTTCTTCTTCTTCTTCTTCTTCTTCTTCTTCTTCTTCTTCTTCTTCTTCTTCTTCTTCTTCTTTTTCTTGCTGTTCTCTTTTGAAAACGACAATTTTCGGCACGTTCGTTCTTGCCCTGTGACGTCCTCGCACATCAAGAGCTATAGATCTATAGCCCACCTAATTTAATTCCGTGTAGGCTACCATTAATTCGGATTACATGTTTTAGCTTCACGGCAGCTCCCATTTTTTACAACATCTTACGGCGTCAAGATTTTAAAATGCAAAGTTACAGGCAAAAATACTTGAACCGGTCTCTCTTCATTGTAACTTTTTTTTAATGTGTATAAATAATTATTGAACGTTGTAGGAACGACATTCCTTTGTTCTCCGGTCACCCCATTCACACGCAAAACGAGCGTGCCTTTAGGCAAGACGAGCGTGCTTGTTTAGGTTTGTATCGTGTGTAGTGTGTAGAGTTTCACTGTGCTTTGCTGGTGAAGAAGACATGCAGAAAGTTTTTCTTTGATATGTAACATAATTATAAAAAGGTAATGCAGAATGTTGTATACGCGAGTATGTCATATTTATTTATTTATTTATTTTTAATGTAAAGATTTTGAGGACCTTGATGTATTATTGTTTAATCAACCAATCAAAACAATCGTAACCATTTGCCTCGGCTTTCTCTGCGAGGAAAACAACATTCAACATTGCCGACCCATCCAGGCCTAGGCCACCATCGCATCAGCTGGACAGTTTGTTTTTCCGACTCATGGACGTTGCGCTGGATGTTTAGTTGTTGTTGTATAGCGTGCATTATCTTGTTTTGTGTGTGAAAATAATAAAAGATATTATTGAGGTACCAATCGGTTCGTTCCAAGTCATGAATCAATGTTTGAAGAGTATCCTCAAACTGAGCTGACAAACATAAAGAAGACGCAGATAAAGATAACTAACCAAGAACACCAAGACTGAACAGTGTCCATCGGTAGGCCTTGCCGTAACGAAAGGTGATTGTAGACCACGTTTTTTTTCTTTTCATATCTAGGGTTTGCTTAGTATTTTTCACTTACAGGTAGAATAATAATTATTGCTTGTTTAAATGTGTATTACTCTGATAAATCTAGAAAAGGTAACAAACACCTTGGCCTTGGTTTGCCCTGGCAATGAAAAATGGATAGAATCTAGAATCTAGATCGAGCCTACTTTTTTTTTTTAGTCAGACCTTGTAGACTTAGATCTAGATCTAGTTAGATAGACTGTAGCTCTAGTTGATTTGTAAGTAAGTCTTGATATTTGATATTATGTTCTTATACTTAACTGACTGCTTCTAAATCTAGACTCAAGATCAAACAAATCAAAGTCTATGGTGTTAATACTGTACTGTATAATTTTGTAAACTATCTGTTTACCCTGGTGTTCAACTAGAAAATGTCTGTTTCTATGCTGGCGTGAGTGCTGGCTGTCGGCCCTCTAACCAAATAATGATTTTCGTTATGATCTGAATACTTTAATATAAGGCCAGTTGTCAAGCCCATATTTAGAATCCTGTCTAAATCTCTCAATACAGTCGAACCTGCCAAGAAGGAATTTTATTTTTCCACCTGTGATTAATTCCTATCATGATATTTGACCTGTATAAAACGGAAACCTGTTCAACGTGGAAACGGAAAGCCAAATGCTCTCTCAACTGAGCAAATCACCTTGTGCAAGACGGAATTGACTAGCCCCAGGCTCCTTTGAAACACATGCCGAACGATGAAAAGTAAAGAGTCTTTCATTTTACACTGCTAGACTGCCGGAGCTATAAAATTATGCAATTGCGCTTGGCTGTGGGCGGTTTGGTACTGAAGCATGCGACTTTAGATTGACTGATCACAGGTGTTGATTTTCATGTGATGTAAAACCAGGGCATCGTGGCCAGCGAAAATGAGCCTTTGATTTTCACCGACAGTAAAACAGGTCCGTGGTCCCTTTGCTGCTTGCTTGTCTTGCGTCTGAAGAAACAATCACTGACTTCTTATTTAATGTCGGTTTTTCGGACCTGAATGCTTGCAGGTCTGGTATCGCCGAAGGAGAACCAATCAGCATTTACTTTAGGCTATTTAAGACTATGTCATTCAAAGCCCACCCTCCTCCGTTGGCAGCATCAGACCTACAACCATCCAGGATAGGAAAACCGACGTTAAACAAAGAAACGACCGACCGCCTACCCCTTCCCCCAATACAAGTCCCCTTGCAATGGCCCTGCCTAAGACGGAAACTTTTTACATGTAGTTTTTTCCCCTTCCCTTCAATTTCCATCTTGGGCAAGATCGACTGAATATGTCAGATACATTCCACTCTTTGAGTTACAACAGTCAGTGCTAGGCTCTAATTTTTAAAAAAAAGTGAGAATTGTAGCTCAAGACAATGAATTTAAAAAAAAAAAAGATTTCAGGTACTTTACAGTGGAGTCCACATATCTCGACATCTCAACTTTACTCGACATTAACTGTCCAGCTCAGCACTCCCTCTTTCTCCCTCCTTTGTTCATTTGTAGTTCTTTGTATTTTTTTAATGAACCCTTTCACGTCGTGCTGTTCAACTGTTGTGCGGCGATAACTATTGCGCGGCATTTTCCTCTACCCTTGGCCTCACGCCGCACAATTGTCCAGTTCACACTATTCCGGTACTTCACTTTGCTGGTTGGCTGGTCCGGCGATTTTTTTGTACTCAAGGGAATCTTTAATCGATCTTTCCCTGCAGACGCTAGCGGCTTCTAAGATACCAGGGAAACTTTTTTTCATACTTATTCGTCATAATCTGTTGTTCCTCCAAGGTACCAGGGAAACTTTTTTCACATTAGTCATACACCGCTGTCCGTCTCAGGTACCAGGCAAATTTTTTTCACACTAATTCATCATAATCCGCCGTATGTCTGAGAACAAAGGAGACCGGTCAATCCTTCTCGATGCTTATTCAAATCAAACAGGGCTGTCAATCAGACAAAAACTCCACCCCTAACTGCTGTGTAGAGACAAATTGGGAATGTAACAGTTTTTCAATAGGCTGGGGGATTAGAGCTTGGAGTGGTCAAGGTGCTGTCCATCAAATTAGTTTCTCTCTTTCTCTCCCTTTGCAAGCAAAAAGGGGTGAGGGGGTGGGCCAATAATAAAAGGCGCAATCAAATGGATTTTTATGCTCACAGTTAAAGATAGCTTTCATTCTCCGTTAATTCATCACAGTGAGCGTTTTTAGTTTCTCGGGTTTCTGTGTTTTCTCATAACTCAACATTCTTTTAATCAACATTAATTCCATGGTCCCGCTGATAACGACTTATCAGGATTTCACTGTATATACTAATTTCTTCTTATTATTTTTTACTTCTGAAGTTCATGAAGTCATTTTTGCTTGGTGATAGATCGACTTATAATGGACGTAAAGTATACAGAGTCCTCTTTGCTGTTGTAGATTTGTATTTCTAGGACTGATTTTCATCGAAGATAGAAGTTACTATATTATCAGCTTATCAAGCAGAATAAAATAAACTCCAGATTAAATATAATTGATTTTTCAAATCTAGGAAAAAAGTAGGTCCAAACCTTGAAAACCAAAATTATGAGGCATTTTCACAAGTATTAGATCCGAGTTTTAGACAGAGAATTCAGATTGATATAAAGTTGTGAAGACACGTCTGCATTATAAATTGTTTTTGCTACAAGACATCACATTCTCGAAACGCAGGTTGAATCGAGAATATTGTTTTTTATTGTGATGGTATTTTTAGTTTGAACAATTCCTTCTTGGTTCAACGCTTAGCCCTTTTCATGTCTCAGAATTGGCTTCTAAAACTAGACTGCAAAACTGTGAAAACTTTTTTAGTAGCAAGTGCTCATTTTGTTCTTACCAATTTGAACTAAAGTTATAAACTACAAGGTGGCACTTATTAAAAAATCTTTACGCACCAAAGTTCTCCAATGAATTATGTCCTTCGTTATCTTTTTCCTCACACTGCTTTCTTTGTAATTTTAAATTTCTGTGGTTTATTATGTCTGTAACATTCATCTTTCTTAATGGTAGGTGTCAGGAGCTTTTGTATTTTTTTTTAAACATACCTGATAACTTCATCACAAATTAATTTGTCCTGGTTTAAAAGATTGTTTTTTGGTGTGTGTTGTATTTTGTCATTAATATTTTATAATTTATCTTAACTTTTTCATTGTCTCCTGCCATTTCTCAGATCATTGATGCAGAAATGGCGAGTGCTTCATCAGCCCAAGAGTTCGATGGAGAAAGCATGATAGAGGATGGAGAACCTAATGGAAACCTGAACAAAGCAGAATGGAATGAGACGAAAAGCGAGCAGGAAGAGTGGAGTGTTGGAGCAGGCGGTGATACAGCAATGCGCAAAGAGGACAGTGGCATAATGATTGATGGTCTGCTTTCCATGCAGGCTGATGAGGCCGAAAGCTCTCCTTGGAATACAAGTATGAAGGAAGGAGCTTCAGACGTGGATGTCAATGATTCAGAATCTTTTCAAGACAGTGCCCTACCTTTGTCTGCAGAATCTGGTGGTGAGACAAAGTCATCCGAAGACAGCCCTTTGTGCAAAGAGAGACACGGCAGAGAGAAAGGTGATTCGACAAGTAATTCAGACGATCTGCTCAACTTAGATTGTGAGATAGACATGAAGAGCCCAGCAAAGAGTAAATCCTCATCACCCGGAATCTCTCCGTGTCGTAGTGGAGCTGGGGGGTCACCAGGGTCGAAGCGAATGTCATCAGACGATGAGGAATCTCCAAAGTCGAAACGCCGGGTTCAGACCACTGTTGATTCAGTTGATGAATCGGAATCTGCTGTGGAGCAAAATGGACTCGACGCAGCTGTTGGGGATGAATCCTTACCAGTTGAAGGTGCCTCGGACAGGTTGTCGGCCCAAAGCAGTGACGATGGTGATGATGATGAAGACGATGATGATGATGACGACGATGACGATACCAATGAGTATGACCCACTGACACGTATTCGAATGCGGCGCAGGAAAAGGTGCCTCATTCAGAGAGCGGAAAACCATACTATGAAAATGAGCTCTGATGAAACAGACACCACAGAGGACAACGAAGACAGTGAGCACAAGGACTCCGATGACGAAAAACGGAATGAGCTGGACGAAGGTGCTAAGAAAGCCACCATGGCCATTCTGAACAAGCCTTTGCCCAAACCAAACTGGTTTGCTGTGGCAGAGTTGAAGGAAAGGGAGTATGGCTACTCGTCTCGTCAGAGTACGTGCTATTTCCGAGAAAGGGTGCAAGGCAGTCTGCAGATGGTGAGGAGGCTAACACTGGTGGATTCCATGAAGTACCACGAAGGCTGCGTCAATGCGCTCAGCTTTAACCGCATAGGTGGGACTTGCTTTCCTCCCTTCTTCCTCCTCTTCCTCTTGTCCCGCTCCTCCTCTTCCTTTTCTTTGGAAGCTGCAAACAGACCCTAATCATTCTCTGAAGATGTTACATCCAGTGTTGAGAAGATCTTGTTGGGAAGAAAAGGGATTGGATTAAAAATAGTTTAGTGGAGTTTTTTTTCTAATATGTCTTTTTGTTTTGAGATCATAAGCAAAGTCGGTGGCCTTTTTTCCCCCTTTCTGTCATATGAATTCGATGGGCGGAAACAGGGTTCAAGACTAGTGTGAAATATAATGGGTTCTGAAAATAATTGCACTCAATACAAATAAAAAATTATGTCCAACAGAAGTAGGGGTCCAGAGACTGAAACACTGCACTGTGTATGTTTATTATGACTTTCCTCCATGCTTTGATTTGAGAACTCCTTCTTAATTGTAACTAAAAAGGTCACCATAAGGGAAAAAAATGAAAAATGTGGTGAGTCGGCCTACCTATGAGATGAGCTGTTTTTGTATTTTATAATATTTTTCTTTGCCTTGTATTCTCCCTTTTTTTTATCTTTTTCCACCTTCCTTTCTCAAATATGTTAATGTAGTACAAGGAAGAAGGTTTAAGTGTATTGTGGTGGAAGTTTTATTTTTCAAGGTTGTTCTTTTTGTTGTTCTTACCATAGGAACCCTCCTCGCCAGTGGCTCCGATGACCTAAATATTGTATTGTGGAACTGGCAACGCTGCCGCCCTTCTCTTATTTACGACAGTGGCCATAGGAGCAATGTCTTTCAGGTAACTTATGAAATGGAACAATATCTTGTATCAATTCAAAGAAAAGGAAAAAAAAAAGCAACTGATTGTTCACCAAGTTGTATCTTAGCCTGTAGAATCCTCAGTCTGAAGTGATTGTCATTCAGCTAGTTCGGACAGTTGACATTTTTTTCTTTGATCTCAAACAAACAAAAAAAAAGTTTCTTCAAGGCCAATGTGGCCCATAGAGCCGGTGTTTATCCCGGTTTTAGTAGCATGAAGCTGAACAGATGATTTTTTTACATCATCTCCTAGATAGGACCTAGTCTGTCGTAGGCTTTCTTCCACAGCAGAATGTGCTGGCACCAAAGTTCGCCATGGCTGGCACCCAATTCACAACTAAGTGGGGAGATGATAAATGGTGTAAAGTGTCTTTCCCAAGGACACAATCCAGACAGCTCCCGGATTCTGGACTCTTGGATTAGGATTCCAAGACTCTAATCATTTGGCCACAGCACGACTCTTTTGTTGATTCTCAACTGGGTGGGGGGCTCTGAGGTGAGGTTTAGAATAGAAGGATATCATCGTGTTGCCGACTTTCGGACTGAAGCTCAAACATTATACCTGTGGATTACTAGTCTGACACTCTACTGGCTGAATTAATGTGAACCCAACTTGTAAATATTAATCCTGACTCTCCAGCTGAATGGCGAGTGGGGGTAGCACTTTGAAGGTTTTGGATTTCTCATAATTTACTTTTTATTTAGTCAGCCTAAAATTTAAATACAGTTGAACCTGTCTTGTGCCCCTCGCTGCTACATCGCTGGAGCCATAAAATTGCGCTTGGCTGCGGGCGGCTTAGTACCAAAGCACACGACTTTAGATTGACTAATCATAAGTGTCGATACTGTGTGATGTAAAACCATCGTGGCCAGTGAAAATGAGCCTTTCATTTTTACTGACTTTAAACAGGTCCGTGGTCCCATTGTTTGAACCGTTGAAGATAGGAATGTCAAGCGTTGGTTTGTTTTGGATAGCTTATTTTATTTTTATTGCCCTATTTTCCTTTGCATTCTCCTCAGGCCAAGTTCATGCCCTATAGCGGTGACTGTCACGTGATCAGCTGCGCCAGAGATGGACAGGTGCGTCTTGCTGAACTGTCTCTCACGGGTGTGTGCAAGACGACACGCAAGCTGGCCCAGCACAGAGGAGCGGCCCATAAGGTGAGTGATGTGTGAAAGCGATGAGCCAAAAAATGACCGGCAACGATATCAGACCTGCAAGCATCCAGGACCGGAAAACCAATGTTAACCCTAGGACTGCCCAGCTACTCAAATGTGTCGAAATAAAAAAAGTCAAATATATGGAAAAAAACATTGAATTCTCCAATTTCTTAGTATGTATCCCAAAAGGAGAATAGAAAAACTGTCATTTGGTGCAATTGTCCCACCCCATGTACATACTTTTGAAACATCTTCCCTGGCGCTATGGCACATTCCATTGGGCAGTACTAGGGTTAAACAAAAAAATGAACGTGATAAGCCATGTCTTGACTTTGTCTGCTTGGAACTTAACTCATTTAGACCTAACACCGAGTATACTCACCCAGGCCAAGGCTGCGCTCAGGCCTAATGCCAACTATAGGCTTCAGTGAGTTAAGTAAAGTTCTTGTAAGAGCTGAAGCTTATCCTGGTTTCAATAACACATAAAGCAATAGATTTTTTTTTAAACGGACAATTCACAGCTAGGTAGGAGGGGGAAATTGTATAAAGTGTTCTTACCCCTCGTCTTGTCCTTACCAAGGATACAACAAGACTACTGCCAGATTTGAACCCAGGACATTTCGTAGGGGGAATCCAATGCTGTAACCATATAGCCAACAAGTGACCAGCTTGACATGTCAGTAGGCAAAATAAACAACTTGAGGTACCTTGTATTGAAGCCTATGCCTGCCGAATTTTGTGTTTCATAAAAACAAATTACCGCTGCACCAAAATTTAATTTCACTTCAAATCCATAAAATCACCTTTGACTTTCTGGCCATCTTTTGATTACAGATCAAGGGCCCGAAATGACGGAGGGACAATGTCGACAAGGGTAAAGCATGACCATTATAATTATAAGACATTGAAATAATGTGACAATCAGCAAATCATAATATGCATCAAATGCATTTATTTTATTCTTTTGTACATTTGCCTTCAGCTGGCCCTTGAAATGGATTCGCCCAATGTGTTTCTGAGCTGTGGAGAAGATGCACTCACATACTTGTTCGACCTGCGTGAAGAAAGACCTCACAAGTAGGTTGTGTTTATTATTGCTAGCAGTACACAAAAAAATAAAGATAAATTCCCTTATTGCTTCTTTCTCTGTTTTTCGTCCCCTTTTTTCCCCGCTACCACACACTGATGTATTGAGACTTGTTTTTTTATGGTGCTCAGAAAGTGTCAAAATCTTCCATTTTCATAGACTAGTCACCACCAAAGAAAATGAGAAGAAAGTCCCCTTGTATTCCATACACTCGAACCCAGCTGATCCTAAGGAGTTCTGTGTTGGTGGACGGGACCACTACATCAGGTGAGGGCGTGTTCATAATTGAAAAGACCTTGGACTTTACTATGTCACAGGTACATAAAAAATATTGCAAGTGTGCAACATTATGTTCCATCATATAAATTATGAGAAAGTGTTGGCTTAACTTTTAACTTGTAGAAACAGGAAAATCATGCAAAGTGTTCCTAAAAGTCACAGCACCAGATCGACGTCTAACTAGGCTTTGATCAACAACCTTAAGATTACAGATTGGACAGCCTTGCCACTGATGCCACAGTTGAAATATTGGGAGGTGTATTTTTAGTAACGAAGAGCACTTTCAAGCCAGACATTACCTGTCCTGATGAAGCGAGGGCTATTCGTCAAACTGACTATTCGTTGATGAGGCTTGTGAAATTAAATACTTTTTAAAATTTCAGTGAAAAGTATAGAAAAGAGACATATCTTATTTGAGCTATTTCACATATTATTTATTTATACAAGCATAATTCCCCGTTCTACAAACGGAACGGATGCGTACATTGATGGATTGAGAGGTGTGCACCTGTGAGTTGGTGCGTCGCAACGGAGCCCTTTGCAACGGAAGTCAAGATCTACTTGTAAAATAAAAAAAGGATTCAAGTCAAGCATGGTTTACATGGAAAAAAATCGAAAATGGCATGCCTTATTACACACAGGCATTTAATTATTGTAATTTTTATACTATCCTGGAATGTAATTCAAATCGAGATGAATTTTTTGAGCTATCAACGATCAAAATCGGTTCAGTAATAAAGTGTGTAGCTGAAACAGAAAATAAGCCTATTTTTTTTTTAATAATAGATAGATAATGTTTTGTCATTGTTGTGTTGTTTACCCTTATGGATAAAAACAGACAAGCTGAAGAAGTTACACAGTAAAGGCGGAGCATAGAATAAATAACTTCCATGGATTGATGTATCATCAATTTTACCGCCTGTAAAATAAACTTGTTATATAAAATAAGGCATGAAACTATTGTGGAAAAAAAAAAAGAAAGTAAATTGTTATCCATGCTGTTTCAGAGTGTATGACAAGAGGAAGATAGCAGAGGTAAGGTTCTTACTGTCTTTCTTTGGTGGTATTGTGTCTATTATATATAGTTTTGGTGTGTAATGGTTTGTTTGTATAATGGTGGCGGTGGTGCTCATTGCTTGAAGGCATTTATGGATACTGATAGCGTACAGACAGATGCAATTGTTTGAACATTACTCATCAGTATGGGGATGATAGTGGTGATAAAATCATTTTTTGTACTTGTATAAGCAGTTATCTTGTGAGCAATATTATTATTATTACCCTGTGCTAATCATTAAAGTTTTTTTTTCAAGGTCTTTTAAGGCCCAAAGAGTTATTGTAAGTAAAGTTCCTTCAAGGCCAATGAGGCCCATAGAGTTGGAGCTTATCCCAGTTTCTGTAGCATGAAGCTGAACAGATGATATTAAAACTTCATTCCCTAGACAGGACGCTAGTCCGTCATAGGTTTACTTCCCCAGCGGAATATGCCGGTACCCAATTCGCACCTGGGTGGGGAGAGGAAAAATGGTGTAAAGTGTCTTCTTTCCCAATAACACAACACGGTCACCTCCCGGGCTCTTATGGGGACGAAATATATAGGAAAAATTCCTTTTCATGAGAATGGCGGGTTCTTAGGCTGAGACCACTGTACTTACTTCTTAATTACTTACTTACTTATTTGGGCTCTTTCTCCACACAGTTGCAAAGCATAGCCCATCAACAACACTCCTCCATCACACTTGCCTCTCAGCTGACTGTTGTGCTTCACTCCAGCTGCCACCTTCCCTCTTGAGCTCGGCCTCAGTGTCTCTTCTCCAGCTATTTCTGGACCTTCCTCTTTTTCTTTTTCCTTGAGGATTTACTAAGTATAACTGATGTGGACTTGTACCTGTCACAGAAAAAGACAGCAAGGCTTCTAACAGAATTACCTTTTCTTTGCATTTATTTCTCTTCCCCAGGAAGTGGACGGTGGTGTATTGAAAAAACTCTGCCCTGATCATTTGGTAAGAACAACAGCTTGGTTTCAGAATAAGCCACAAAATTTGATCAATAACGCTAAGAGGTTTAGGGTTAGGCTTGGGCTTGATAATTTTTGAAAAATAATTTTTGTTCTCTTTGGTTCATTGGGAGGAGATTTTACAATTATGGAGAAAAAAAACACGGCAAAAAACATAAAACTGCAGCTATTATTACTTTTTGTATTAACGGAAAATGGTTACTAGTTTTTTGATTCTCCACCTTCTTGACCTCTCTTTACATTGAAATTTACTTATTCGTGTACGGGGTGATTTGATTAAAAACTGACACATTCACGTCTTGGGTGACATCAAAGTTAACAGGAGAAAATAATACTCATGTCTTCTCACTCTAATATTTGTGCCTTTGTTCTTTTTTCTTCACATTTTTATCTATTGCAATCATTTTGATTTCCTCAGGTCAACAGTGAAGTGAAAGCAAACGTAACATGTGCCTGTTACAACTACAATGGGACAGGTTGGTGTCTTTCTACCACATCTTTGTGTTTCAGTCCTTGAATCCTCTCACAAAAAGAGAGAATTTAGAGATAATTTTTTTTTTATTGTTGTTGTTGTTTTTTGCCATTCATTTTTGCATTTATTTCCTTCAAAGTGAGCAGCTTTCAGGTGAGAATGTTTTACGAAGAGGGTTCCAGTTGGTATCCCCTTGCCTGCCTGTTCATGAGAACATATCCTTACAACTAGATTATATAAGTAAAGTTCCTTCAAGGCCAATGAGGCCCATAGAGCCGGAGCTTATCCCGGTTTCGGTATCGTGAAGCGGAACAGATGATTTTTACATCATCTCCTAGACAGGATGCCAGTCTGTCGTAGGCTTACTTCCCCAGCAGAATATGCCAGTACCCAATTCGCACCTGGGTCGGGAGAGGAAAAAAATGTTGTAAAGTGTCTTTCCCAAGGACACAACATGGTCACCTCCCGGATTCGAACCCTGGACCCTTGGATTAGGACTCCAATGCTCTAACCATTCGGCCACCGCGCCACTCAACTCACAGTAAAATGAGGACTAAAAGAGTAATTTTACCGTGTACAGGAATAAAGCCAGAGAACGAAGAGATATAAAAGCATATATCCTCGCCGTAACTGCCCGTAAACCGTAATTTCTAACGACTCCCCGTAAAGTTGGCATGTCTGGAGCCTGCCTGTCATGACTGCTATAGTCTGAACACTGAATAGAACATGAGTGGTTCAAAACCTACCAGCTTCTTGTCCACTGGTTCCAGGAAAGGCCAGCTAGACTTGTGTTTCATCACACGAACCAGCACTTCCTCACACAACTGGGGAGTACAGAAGTTCAGGCCATTATTCATCTCTTCAGATTTTTGTCACAACTGTCTGTAAGCTACACATTGCCTTTTTGTGATAAGAACATGGCTGCCAACCCATCGATATCGATTTTAGAGCTTTTTAAAAAGAGCTTTAAAAATTAGTAAAATGAGAAAAAAATGAGTAAAACATCTAATGCTGCTTTATGCGATCCACATACACCTTCGACAACTTTCATCTTTGTCCTTCCAATAGTTGTTTCCACAAGCATTATGCATAGGGTTATTAAACTTGTATTTACATAGAGGAAATTCTCACTAACTCAAGTAACTGCTATTCATTTTCACATACTTTTTACCATAACACACACACATGTTCTGTCACATTGATCAGATACAACTATTTACATTGTTCTTTCTTGGCTTTATCCAGGAGTTCACTGGAGAGAAATTAATTCTGAAATGCCTCATAGTTGAGAATTCATAAGATCCCATCTACGATGATTGTATGAAAAATCGGGAACTTAACGAACAATTCCTAAAGATTGGCAGCCCTGTAAGACAATCCCAAGACACATTCAAGAAGAACACTTAAACTGCTTAGGCTTCAGATGAAACCTCAGGTTAAGAGAAATAAAAATACAGTAAAACTTATAAGAAAGCTTAATAAGATCTTTTCTTTTTTTTTTACATGCCAGACCTAGAGCTCAAAATGTTAATGTTACAGCCCTGAAGCTCTGCCGATTCACAAAATTGATGAAAAATGTTGAAGAAAAAGAAATAAATCTACACCTGACAGATACAAGGATTCTTTGTGTGACTTTGAAAATACTCTTAGCCGATATAAGGATTCTTTGTGTGACTGAAAATACTCAAACCCCAACTTACAGAAAGCTCTGAAGGTCCTCGTCTAGACGAGCGTCCCGTCGGGGTCAGGACTGAGCTGCTCTCCTGTGCGCTGTGATTCCGTGAGCGTGAGGATCGGCCAGACTGTGGCGTTTTCTTTCCACTGTGGCCATTTTCCTTATTGCCCCGAGTTCTAGACGACCTTGAGCGAGTCTTCTGTTGTTCTTCCTCTTCTTCTTCTTCGCTTTCTTCCTCTTCCTCGTCATCTTCACTCACGACTTCCTGACGGTAGTTACGCTTGGGTGCGGCTGATGAGAGATAATACAACACAATGCAATTTTAGGACTAAAATGCCAGTGGACTTGTTATGGAAAAAGTACAAACCTGTTATTAAGACTGAAATACAACTTTTATTGTAACCAGCTATATTTCAATTATGAGTCGGAAACTATTTGAAATTTCATAGAAATTTTCTCAATCAGCTGATAGAATATAAAACAGGGTTCATAGCCAATTTCCATGTGAAAATTCAAGGTTTTTTCCAGGTTAAGATTTTAGTTTTCAAGGCTACAAAT
>JBDFRD010098829.1:0-18284 GCA_039654405.1 Bullina lineata
AGAAGAAGAAGAAGAAGAAGAAGAAGAAGAAGAAGAAGAAGAAGAAGAAGAAGAAGAAGAAGAAGAAGAAGAAAGCTCTTGTACAACTGTATGTGCCAAACTGAACTATACTCCATAAGAGACAAGGTGTTTACCCTAGAGGAACTGGTCATTATCGTGTCCTCCCGTCCATTCATGAACGGCTCGCCTCCTGCAGCCCGCTTGGAGGTAGTATTTACATTCACCTGGAAAAATAATCAAACCATTCTGTACTTGTTTCATCAAATGGTGGCATGGGGGTGGAATGGTTAGAGCGTAAGACTCCTCATCCCAGGGTGCTGGGTTCGAATCTAGCAATAAATGCGTTTTGCCCTTGGGAAAGACATTTTATATCATTTTTCCTCTCCCCACCCAGGTGCGAATTGGGTAGAGGGAATATATTCTCTTGGGGAAGTAAAATTCTTATTTCCATTGGTCTGATATTTCTAGAAGAGTGACTCTTTCATGATTGATTTTATCTCTGTTGCAGCCACATCAAAATATGTCTTAAAAAGAAAAATACGTCACATCCCTTTAGTGAGAAAGCAATAATTGCACTTTCACAAAACGTACAATTCATACATACCGAAATTCGCTCTTTCTTCCTATCATCAGCACTAATAGACCTCTCTTGAGACATGTTAATTGCATTCCATTCTTGCTCCCTCTCTCGGTCAGCGCTGGTCAGACTATTAGCACGCCTATTCAGCATCCGCGAAGAACGAGGCCGTTTGGGAGGATGAGGAGGTGTGATTGGCGTTGACTGATTTGATCGAGTTCGAAAGCTCTGAGAGGTACGAAAAAAACAGAAATAATTCAGTTTCGTTTCAATTTCACTCATGCTTAAGACAGAGCATTCTCAACAAATATACAGTCATTTTTTGCTGTAAAATCAGTGGTTAGCATGTACAGAATTACACTCAAAAGTGTAAACTTCCAGGGACTAGTTTTGCTTTTTATCAGGATTTTGTTATGAAAAAAATAGGAGAAATTAGAGGAATGGGACACTAGTTATTTCAAAGAATTCAAAATGAAATATAGCAATGCCTGAATCATTCTTTAGCTGGTTTATTTCGTCACTGAACAAATTAAAGAAGAGGATTTTAGATTTTGTTTTAAAATCCACGCTTTGAAGATTGAAGTAAATCTGCTCATTTTCACTGCTTCCGGTAGACATGCCAACCCCACTCGAGGCTTGGGGTAATCACGAGCTGCACTCGCAGTAAAATGATCCAAAAGAGTAATTTAACCGTGTACAAGGATAACGCCAGAGAACGAACAAAGCAGCGGCAATGAGATGTAAAAGCATATATTCATTGTGTCCTCGCCGTAATATGGCCGTAATTGCCCGTAAATTAAATAATTTCTTACGGCAAACCTGTAAAGTTGGCACATCTGTTCCTGTATTTAATCTCATCAGGTTTCACCCAGTGAGTTTTGCGCTTGGTGTGACACAATATGTGACAAGCGAGGCCTAGGCCTACATTTTAGAGCCGTGTTGTGTCCATGGGAAAGACACTTTACATCATTATTCCTGTCCCCGCGCAAGTGCAAATTGGTACTGGCATATTCTGCTAAGGAACTAAACCTATGACAGATTTGTGTCCTGCATAGTTTCTCTTTGCGACACCAACCACATTCATTAGTCAAGAAAATGTCTAATCTATCCTATTATGTCCAAGTTTGACTGTGTTTCTCTTTCCGACACCAACCATGTCAAGACAATGACAATCAACACATTCTCACCATCCTGCTGAAGTCGTCGTGCACACCACTCTCCTCCTTGAGAAGGAGGCCTAGCCCTTGCGGCATGGGGCTGTTGGGGTTGCTGGACATTCGCTGCCGCTGATGTGACATGATGATCAGCTGGCAATAGTGCAGCTTGCGAATTCGGGCATAGTCCCACGCAGTAGCATTGAAGTTGTCTACCGTCGACACATTTGCTAGGGATTAACGAAAGTGAGAATAATATAATTTTATGATTTACCCAGATGAGTCATGAATGGCATCTCTCATACTTCACATATCAAAGTCAGAGGAATCGTGCTAAAAGATTTATATATGTACTTTTGTCTGGTAATTTTCTTTATCTTCTCCTGATTGTCACACTGATGCTCTGTGATTTCTTTTTAAGCGTGAGATCTATAAATCCTCTGCTATAACTATATATGTAAATTAAATTAATCCCAAATTTGCAATATGCAAGTTGTAAAGACTGTTATTAGCTGGCAATTAGCGGTGAAGTTAGCGATTCGAAACTCTGAACATGAACTGAATGTAAATGCCAACTTGTGGACTTTTTGTCTAATTTATTAAGACAGTCTTATATCATTAAGTCTGAACTAGACCTTTATACGAAATGTTTAACAAAAGTAATTACCACTTTTCTATAAACCTAATCCTAACCCATACCATTATACACATTTTTTTAACAAAAGTAATTACCATTTTTCTATAACCCTAACCTAGACCATAATACAAAATATTTAACAAAAATAATTATCATTTTTCTATACTCCTAACCCTAACCTAGACCATTATACAAAATATTTAACAAAAATAATTACCATTTTTCTATAACCCTCACTCTAACAAATCAAAATCAATTACCGCTTTTATCCAGCAGAAAATTCACGACATCTCCATGCCCACCCATTGTGGCCAAATGAAGGGCGGTGCGACCTTGATTATCTTGATCCATGATGCATCGATTTCCAGCAATTTCGAGAACTAATTTGCATGCCGGTAAGGAACCTAGGAGACAGTCGTTTCACTCATATTAAATGTGTGAAATACACAAAGCATAGCTCAATATAGTTGACTATTTTTAAAGTATGACCTGTCATATACTTCTTGATTTTTATGTTAAACTGTGTAAAAGCCATATATCAGACATGTTGACCCCATTTGGGGCTTGGAGTAATCACAAGCTGACTCGCAGTAAAATGAGGACCCAAGAGAGTAATTTTACCGCATAGAAGGATAATGCCTGACAACAAAGAATGCAACAGCAATGAGATTTAAAAGTACATATCCTCGTCGTAATTTCTGACGACGAACCCGTAAAGTTGGCATGTCCGATATATATTTATTAAAATGTTAAGAAAGTGGCTTCACATACAATCCAACTGGATTTCTAATATTCAATCCAGGCTTTGACTTTCTCACACAGTTGCCACGCAGAGAGAAAACAATATCCACATGCAGGCTATGGACATCTATGGAGTGTGCTTCCCCTCTAACTTCTTAGCAAGACCATAAATAGTGTCAAACTCATTCCACTCGACCTGCACTTCAGCTGTTCTGATTCTGAACTCTAAGCAAGGGGCACTGACTCATTTTTACCTCAGATACCAAATTTTGAAAAACTGATTTAAATACCTAAACACGAACACTTTGTAATGGAACATTAATGGAACAATGCAAATGAATGGATAATGTTTTAGAAAATACATAGTTTTAAATGGTTTTAATTTTACAGTAAAAAAAATTGATCTGAAGAACTGCTTCAAACTTCATTCAAATGTTCATGCATTCGCCACCTGATATTATGAAAATGAAAGTAGATTAAAACATGTTTGTTTGTTTTTTAATTTTATAACCTGGAAATCTTGTAAAATAAGCAGAAATGCACTACATCTCGTTACAGCGGTGATATTTTGTACTATGACATTTAACAATAGTATTGTTTATAAGTACAAACGAGGGTGGAGTTTATTTAGTTTATTTATCACAAGACAGGCTCTGGAGTGGAACCCACAGGGCAAGAGAAAACGAGGTCGGCCAAGACAGACATGGAGGAGGAGCCTGTTTAGCGAGCTGGATAACATCGGTATGACCTGGGAAGGGGCTAAAACCTGCGCCAGGAACAGAAGAAAGTGGAAGACTGCTATTGAGGCCCTATGCTCCTCAAGGAGCGAAGAGGACTAAGTCAAGTAAGTTAAGGCGTAATGAATTATCATGGGTACTTGCGGCTCTTTGTGTTCGCTAGCAATCATTGAGACAGACAGAATAAAGATACCAAAATTTGCACAGAAAAAAAAGAGAAAAATACCCATTTCTGCAGCAGCAAGCAACACTGTCTTTCCTTCATCATCCTTGATGGCAGCACTGTCGGGGTTCAGTAAAGTCTGTGAGCACGAAAATAAAAAATAATGAAAATATTGAGAACATTCGTATTTCTGACAACATCACAAGAAAATAATATATAGAAGAAGTTACAGAGTGAAACAGATCAGGAAGAAGAAACAGTGGGAAGAAAACGGGGGCGGGGGAAAAGGAGAGGAGAGGAGAAATACAGATAAAAAGTCTTTCAGAGAAGGAGACACAATGCGGGAAGAAAAAAAAAAAAGAATTTACGAAAAAGAAAGCAGACACATGATAAGACAAAGACGAAGTTCTTCAATCAGCTAAAGGAAATGATACCTACTTGTAAGCACTCCAGAGGCTGTGTTCTCCGCACTGACCAATGCATCCATGTTCTGCCATTACCATCCCGTTCAATTCCATCGGCCTCCTCCACATGATTATTCTCTGCATGACAGAGCAGCTCAAAGTGCTTGATGTTGTCCATTCGACACGCCCACATACTTGGAGTTAGACCATCTTTGTCTCGTGTGCCGGCATAGGCTTTGCATTCCAGTAAGATCTGGACATAATGAGAGATTAAAACATGCGTGATTACAAATCTTATTTACAAATTTTTGAAGGGTTAACATTCGTGGTACCGTGGCTAAATGGTTTGGTTATAGGCCTCACAACTAGAAGCTGTGGGTTTGAATTTTTGGCATTGTGTCTATGGGGAAAGTGGCAATCACAAATAAAAGAAGCTATTAGGAAAGGAAACCAAGTACAGACTGCCCCCCTGTCTTCCAAGTGTAATCCGAAAACAATCCATGAAAGAGTAATATGGTAATGCATATAAGACTGACACAAGGGGATTGATTGCCCACATTCATACTTCAAAAATAGACCCTTCATTCAATGCTACTGTAATATGAGACAGACCAAATTAAATGTACCTTCTAAAATGGAAGTCACTGAGTTGAAAGGGGCATAAATTGTGACCACAACAAATGAGTGGAATGGTGGCTGAATGGTTAAATCCTTACAAAAACCATGGTTTTGACTCCGGGAAACTATGTTGTATCCTAAAGAAAGACACTTTACACCATTTTTCCTCTGCCCACCCACGTGCAAAATAGGTATTTGCATGTTCTATCCAGAGGAAAAAAAAACCTACGATAGACAAGTGTCCTGTCTAGGAGATGATGTAAAAATCATCTGTTCAGATTTATGCTACCAAACCAACATAAAACCCCATCTCTATGGGCCTTATAGGCGTTGAAGGAACTTTGCTTTACTGAATCTAATTCTAGAATTTTCCAAACACTTTCTTGTAAACTGCACAATTTTATGAGAAAGAATAGTAGTCCGACAAAGTGTTAGAGATCTGACCTGTAAACAATCAGTACTCCTTGTTGTAACGCTCCAGTGGATAGGCGCTCGACCCTGAACATCAAAAATTGTGAAGTCTCCACCATACTCCACAAGCAGGGCCATGGCAATGTGATTACCATCATGACAAGCTCTGTGCATTGCTGTTGAGCCATCTAAAGCAATAAAAAAAAGCCATTATACATGTATATATATTATAAATTATATCTTATTTTACTTTCAATCAGATGAATTAAGAAAGTCTTACAATCAGAGTTTATCTTTTGCCCATCCATTTTCACCTGGCGCTCATAATAACAAACTTAGCTGCATTTTCTGCAATTCATTTATTTATATATTTAATGTTTTACAATTCTGATTCTCTCGTAGCATCCCGATTACATATTAGCTCTGACATACTGGAGATAAAATTATGTTTTTCCGTAGTAAAATTAAAATCAATATTAGTTCAGTTAAAAGAAAAAACAACATAAAAAGTGACCAAAAAACAGAATGCAACTTAAATCACACATTATTTTTCCCTTCAATAACATATCATTATTTTGGCAAAGAAATTAAAGTTTTCAGTAAACATTTTGTGCTTGTTTCTCAGTGTGCTGTGCTTTATACAATTTTGTTGCAAAAGTAATGACGCTATTTTGTAAATTGCTAGTGCTTTGCAGTAAGCACCTGTGGCTTTCGGGAGGAATTTCAACAAATGAGAAATCTGACCTATGAATATTCCACCTGTAGTTAATTCAGATACACTGGCTCCTTCTTCAGTGTAGTTGGGGGTAAATATTTTGGGACTACAAAATATGTCCCGCTAATTTGCCAACAGAAACAAAAATAAAAAATAAATTTGATTCGAGGTACATATATAAAGTTGTGTTATATAGGTGCAAACTTTTCATTTGCTATAATTTTTTATTTTGAGACATGTTTTACAGTCCCCAATCAGAGGAAATGAAGTCATCCGACTTGCACAATCTCTGAAAATAAAAATTAGGTGAAGGATAGATACTTGAAAATGATACATTACCATGAGCCTGTGCATTGATATCCACTCTATGCTCCAGCAAAAATCTGAGAGCATCATGTTGAAAGAAATGCACAGCATACATTAAGCCTGACCGTCCAAGTCCATCAACACTGTCTGCAGAGCTGGGATCTGAAAGGCAGTTTTGCATCAAGACTTTAGAATTCAGTCTGTCATTGGAACATAAACTAAAGTAAAACAGTATTGGTAGAAATGTTGCAATATAACATATGCTGCTGAAACTCTAAATAACTGGTAAATAAATATATGAGGTAGAAGTAAATTTAAGTTTCTTCCCAGCTAATGGAACAGAATGTTCCTCGAGTCTGAAATGAAATTTAATTTTGAAGAATTTCTTTACGATCCCTTTACTCGAAGAGGAGTACCTTCCTGCCTTTACCTGTAACCTATTATCAGTCTTTCTTATCTGTCCAGTTTTCTTACCCTGGTGTATAAGATCATTGATCCGCTCCACATCTCCGTCTTTGGCCGCTTTGATCACAGGCGGCAGCACCACAAAATTCAAACTTTCTCCCAGAGCCATATTTGAGGGAAGACGTGTATTGTCTAGGTTCATCCAACGCCAGATAAATTTGTCTGGTGCGTCCACAAAGGGGGTCATGGGGCTCAGCCCCCTTGCTGTCAAGGACAGGCTGTTGGCACATTTTTCTTGAGATCTGTTCTGAATTATTCTGGAGGAAAAGTTGAAACAAAAATACCAGTCACATTCACAAAGTCAAGGAACCTCAATTCCCCATCCACTACAATTAAAGGTATCTTTTTTCTTTTCTTTTTTTTTATTTTGAGAAAGAAAACGTGAACATTGTTAAGTGATTCAAAATAGATCACATTTATTTTTTATTCACTTCACTTCTACTAGTCCTTCGATGAAATTTGCCTGCAAATAGAAAGCTGATTTGACTTTGGGTCACACAAGCAGTGACTTAGCAGAATTCAGGAACAATTAAATGATACCATGTGTATTAACCAACATCATTTACAACGAAGATACACCACCACCTCAAAGACCTACAAAGAACATCATTATTCAACAAAAAAATCAGGACTGGTAATCAAAGTGAGCAAAGAAGAAGAAGTATATTATTTATTCTGGAAGGATCGTGGAGTAAAAGTTTTTATAACCAAGAAAGGTATGTTTCTTACCACTGTGTTAGCCTTACAAACAAATGACAGTGAATAAGATCATTTCTCAATGTCCGTTTACCTGTAATACTTTTGCATATGCAAAAGAGCAAGGTTAAGAGTGTCTCGAACCTCCGCACATTCCACATCCTCACTCAATTTGAGAAGGAATTCATGAATGAAGGCTGCTGCCTTCTGGAAATCTGAGATAACAAATAAAGAGAAAAGTAATGAGAACATTGTTTTAACAAGACTTGGCACTTACATGAAAAGTAGGTATAATACAAGTAATAAAAGCTGTCCCAAAGCAGACAAACACAAAGGTACTGAACTCCAGTTAGTGATTATAATGAAGCCGCTCCAACAGGAATTCAATTTATTCCCGGAACAAGCCACAAATGCTGTCATGAATTTGCGCTCACTCAGAAGCCTTGAAAGAACTTTTTTTGCCTACAACATCAGGTTCAGTTGAATTTTCAGCAGTGTTGCCAATTAATGATTGGTGAATTATTTGTGATGATAACAAATATGTTTTCCGAGTTCTATGGTCACTGTATTTTTGTATTGCCTGTAGTTCTCATCCTGAATGGTCAAGTTAATGTTTTGCGTGATCATTACACTTTATCTATAAAAATGAGGCCATAGCAATCGATCCACAAGGCTATAGAAATGAGCAAGGAAACATTGATGCGATAACCATGTTCAAACTATGCCAATTCTTAAATGTACGTTCCCCAACTCATATTCTGCAACGAAGGGATTTTAGCAGGGAGAGCTTGCTGTATGAATTTCAGGACCTGAATGTGACATCACTTGATTATTCCTGTCTTTACAACAAGGCCACTAGCAGTTAATGCTTTGTGACCCAACATCATAACACTAAAAGTGATCGGAGGGGAAACATGCTTGTAGAAGACTGTTTCTGGGTAATGAATCTACGAAAGACACTGGGCCTATATTGAACTGTCACAAGTTTCCACGGCACCATCTATACTTCAGCTTTTTCTGAAATTTGACCTATTTGATATATATAATGCAACATAAAACTCATCCGTGTGGAATGGATTTTTTTTAAATCAAAGAAAATTTGTGTACATTCTCCGACGTTTTTTTGAAATTACTTATATAAATCTACAGGTGGTATAAACAGCAATGGTTTGGAAAGAGTAAAGCAAAGACGATAGCTTCAGCTGTCAGTGTATGGTAATTCTCTAATGAAATGTTTCATGCAGAAGCTGGTGTGCTTCATACAAATCCAAGAAAGACATTACTGTTCATTACATTTATTAAATAGATAGATTCCTGGCTAAACTGGAGTTGACAGAGGGGTCTGCACAAACAGGCAGGTGATTTTCATTACTATTGAAGGAGAAACTGCAAATAAGAACCAAAATAAATAATCTTATCATCATGTTAAGTGCTTATTTCATAAAGAATTCCAAATAGCATCATCTGTTGCCATGGAAACGAATGTACTGATGATAAAAACATTTCCAACATGCAGCTTCATGTTAACTTGTAGACAAATAGTTTGAAGCCTGTATGCACGAGGAAAGATTTCTGCAAAGGCACGTATGTTGCACTTATATCTTATCTCTTACAAACTCATGGGGAAATGATTTCAAGGAGGGCGTTCACCTTTCTGTAAATGCTAAGTTTTCCAAATCCAACATGGCGGCATCTCATATTCTATTTACCTTTCCGTTTAATAACCATTATTCCTCACATACTACATGCTTGGTAGGCACTACGTATGTAATGCAACCGATGAATAGTAGGACCCTCTCATTTTGACATTTAACTGGGATGCCCACGGTGCCAGCAGAATCTGTTTACATTGTCGAAAGTTGTGATTTATGTTGGTCAAGCCTCCTGTAAGGCAAGGTGCAGGTACTTCCCATAAGGCTTCTGTTTTCCGGAGCAGCAATAATAGCCAAAGCCTCAACCCCGTCTGAAACTAACAGAAATTAGTTCTTCATTGTTACTTAGTTAAACACTTTCAAGATGGTTGTAAACGTATTAAATGATAATTTTGGACATTAACACCATGAGGGCATGTGACAGATACGTGTCTCTATTATCTTTATGATACTTTTTCTACCACAATGAAATTATTGCGCCACCTTAATTTCAAGAATTAGTCCGCCCTTCGTTACGGCCGCCATATTGGTTACCTATTTGGTTTCTCAAGAACCTACGTTCACCAATCTTTAATCATCGGCTTTGGTGCTCCATATTTTGGGTAGAGGACACTATCATTCGATCGCAGAGGGGTTCTTGTAATGGCCGATTCAGACAAATTGAATATAGACAGTATTATAGCAAGGCTTCTTGAGGGTGAGTTCCAAGGTTCCGGATAATGATCATGTCCATTGTTGACATTTGATAGTGAAGGATTGTCAACTTCAGAAATTGAGTTTTGACACGAGTCTTTGTTGTTGTTTCATTATGTTTTGTGAACATTTGGGTGCAGGTTTCAAACTCAAGACCGTAAAGCATGTGCATCTTTTGTTAGAACGTAAATTCAAGATCCTGAAATGCCAAAATCAGCCCTGAGTTGGAGACTTCTGGATGAGAAATATTTGTGATCGTTCGATTGAGATCGGAGAGAGAATGAGCAGCTCACAGGTCTTGTCAAGCATATCACACTAGATACAAGTCTTGTAGAGTCTAGTCAAACAGGCAGACAATCTATTTCTTCAACATGTGACAATTAGAGGGTCGTTTAGGCTTGATTGTGTGATCGAGCTGATTTAATTGAAACTTCATAGGACTGGGCTGCTTGAGATTTTGCTGTCTGCACTTGTTTCATAGATTTAGTTTACAATACATAGGCCTAGATAGATCTTCTAGACTGTCTATCTACTATCTATATCTATAGAATAAAGCAGTGGCACAGCTAGACGTCTAACACTTCTTCATGGATTACATTTTGTTAGTCCATGTCACCACCACTTGGACTGAGAGTGACATGTTTTTATTCATAATGCACTGGACTGGATCTGGATCTGTTCCTCTTCGTCCAGGCAGAAAAAGGGTGCTTCTTCAGATTGAGATTATAAGTTATTTAACGGTCTGCAAATTGTGACAAATCTTGAAATGTTGTTGACAACAGTAGGCCTGGATTATCTAGGCTTTTTTCCGCATTGTGAAATGTAAGCAAATTTAGTCATGCTTACGTCAAACATGCTTGCATTTCAACTCACTTCAAATCAAATGATTTGTGAGCCAGTGCCAGTGAGCACCATTCTACAAAGTTCTGAAGGATTACTGTATCTGGTGCTGTACATGCATAAAGAAGACATTATTTTATGACTTTTTAGACGTATTAGGCCTACTTGTTAAATTGATATTTCCCAAGGGAGGTTTTCCGAACGCGGTGGCATTGCAAGAATTCAAGGGTTAGATCTAGGGGTAAGGCCCCTCTTTTTTATCCTACCCCACCAAAGAAAGCCCTCTTCAGTTACTTGGAGTATGAGACCGCGTTCGGAGATCCTTCCTTTCCCAAACCCTAACCCTTTACTTTGTAACTTCCAGCATATTTTTATGAAAAAAAATGGCACAATTTATTGTATTGTGGAATGTACAGAGCTGTGGGTTCGGTAATCGTAATCTTCCTCAAAGCTCGATTGCTTTCTTTACTTTATGATATAAATCTAGATCTAGTCTGTCACTTCGGCCAGGACCTAAGAAAATACAGCTAAATTCAATAGGCTAATGCAGTAATTGAGCATGAAATGTGTCAAGAACTATTGAATTTGAAACAAAAACATTTTGTCATCAGGCTTTGATCCCTGACCCTAGATGTGTAGATCTAGACCTAACCAGATCAAAACCTTTGTATTTTATTCTTATAATTTTAAATGATTGTGAAGTTAAATTTAGCCAGTTTTATTGTTTCATTTTTTCTATAGCCTACTCTAGGCCTAGTGAGTGGGTCTAATTACCACAGATAAACAGCAGGCCAGTGGCATAATCAATTCCTGCATTATCGACTGTATTTTGATTGGTCTTTTAATCTCACTTCTGCCTTGTTGTCAGTGTGAAATAGTGGAAGTTTTAGCTCACATGAGACGGTACAGAATTAACTTTTTTTAGATCTATGAAGTCATGTTTATAATCTTACTGAGCATTGCATTTCAATCAAAAGCCTGAGGGCAAAGTATTTCGTGTTGCGATAGTTTTTGACCCATTTCATGCTAATTCATGGAATTTTGCAGCATTTTCTTAAGTCCTGACGAAAGTGGGACAGACTGTTGTTGCATGATCATTTATGAATTGAATTCTAAATGTCTAAACTGAAAAGATCTAGGTCCACATCAAAAGGACACAGATAAAAATTTGTCCCAAAGGCTGTCATCATATCAAATGGAAAATCACTCTTTTTGCAGCGTATGTTTATAAATTCTAATATTTCCAAGTTTAGTAAATTAGAATTGACATGTTCAAATCAATATGTAACTGCTGTTAAGTACCGGTATGCCAAATGTTTGTTTCTGAGTAAATAAGAACTTAGGAAATTATTGAAATGTCAACTTTTTCTTTCAGCTACAAATACAATGAATTCCATTTGTTTCCACTCTTTCCATTCCACTTCTAAGTGTTGGTGAAGAGAAGAGGCAACTAGTGCAACTCTTGTTGTGTATCAAGCACTGTCATTTTGAATTCCACCCCCTTTTCACAAGGTCGCTTCCACTCAGTCCCAACATCATTTCATTTCACGTTTTGGAAATCCTGTCATTTTTAATTCCAACCCCTTTTCACAAGGTCGCCTCCACTCAGTCCCAACATTATTTCATTTCACGTTTTGGAAATCCTCAATATTTGTATGATCTCTAATCATCTGTCTCCATCATGAAGCTTTATCCACATGGGAGAGAGTAAACAAGCTTACAAAAGTATCCAAAGATCTTTGCTCAACATGTTGCATAAATTACAGTTAGCTACAATAACATGTGCATTTATTTTATTCTCATTCTTCATCTATTTCAGTCCGTGGTTCAAGGCCTGGAAAGAATGTTCAGCTGACAGAGAGTGAAATTAGGGGGCTTTGTCTCAAGTCCAGAGAAATTTTCCTAAGTCAACCTATCTTATTGGAACTTGAAGCACCTCTAAAAATTTGTGGTAAGAATACTTTTTACAATTTTCTTTTACATGCATTAATTCTTCAAATTCATCATCATGCATATTTTTTTGTTGTTGAAACAATATCAGTGCTGAAAAGGATCTCAAAATCTGAAGACTAATGGGAGCTGGAGTGAATCTTAAAGATAACAAATGTAAACCTTTTTTTTTTTTTTTTTTTTTTAAGGTTATAATTTAAGTACAGTGGAAACATGATGTAACAGGATTGCTGTACCTGCTCTGTTTTGCTGTTAAATCCGATTCCTGTAAAGGCTGAATTTCAGGGGAATAATCATAATTCAAAAGCCACGCTACTCAATGCTCCATATTGGCACTGTTCATACCTCACGCTCGATCACACCACAGTCCAGCCTGCACAGACAAACAAGTGATCACCGTGCTTCGGGGCGTAATACTGGACACATCACCCCCTCCCCGCTCTCAGAAATTGCTTGTGTCACCCCTCCTCCCCGTCTTCTTTGGCCCGTGGTGGCCAAACAATGAATGCATTAGCCTGGACTGGCCTATGAGCTGGCATTTTGTGCAGCTGGGGAGACTGATGTGTCACTGTTATAACCTGTTGGGCTATTTTAACCCGTTATATTGGTATACTTTCTATATGATTATATAAAGATGAAAACGGGGATTAACAACACCTCTGTTATGTATCCGATATCCTGTTATAAATGGTTTTCACTGTGTGAAGTTCCTTGGTGAAAAAAAAATCTTTGTAAATAAAGATTGTTTTATCAGGTTTTCTGTTAGTTGTCACTACACTAACCATATTTTTAATTTCTGTCCAGGCGATATTCACGGTCAGTACTATGATCTTCTTCGCTTGTTCGAGTATGGAGGCTTCCCACCAGAGTCAAACTACCTCTTTCTTGGAGACTATGTCGACAGAGGCAAACAATCACTAGAAACAATCTGCCTGCTCTTGGCCTACAAGATCAAGTACCCTGAGAATTTTTTCCTTCTGAGAGGCAATCATGAATGTGCCAGTATCAACCGTATTTATGGGTTCTATGATGAGTGTAAGTTTGTTTTACTATATTTTGTTCCTTTAAACATTTTGTAGAGTTGAAGGAGAGTCAATGATTCAAGCATAAAGTGAAATTTGTAATAGTCTTAAAATGTTTTTGTTTTTTTCCTTCTGTCCAGGCTGGTTTTTTGTGGAAAGGTTAGGGGTTGAAGTCATAATTTTGGGATTGTTCAGAGTCTTACTCTAGGTAGAATAGATCACTCAGGGAATGCAATGAATACTACTAATTGCCAGTAAGAGCTGTTAACAAAATAACAGAAAGATCTCAAACTCAAAGGTGCCACTGGCTTTGTTCCAAGTCTCAAGTTGTACTACAGTAATAGTGGATATTAGAGATACAAAGTACTTTAGAGCTGGTCTATTTCAAAATGGTGTAGGATGAAGTTCTGGTGCTTGTCACTTTTCTGTAAAGCCTTACAGTGCTTGCTGAAGTATAAGATTGATTGAACAAAGGCTCTGCTGATAGAGGTCAAAATGTGCGCGAATTTAACTCATGGGCTCACCTATTGGTATCATACACAGAATTCTCAGGCTATGATATGAATATGTGTGTTCCGTCTTTATTTTTCGCTGTACCACAAACCAGACTGTCTGTGTTCATAGGCACACTTCAAGTCTTTCTCATTCAATGATCTATAACCCTTTGATGATATGTTTTGCATGTGTGAAACTGATATCCCTGAAAGGTATCCCTTAGGTTGCACTGCTTCTGTTGGTAAATGCTAAGAACTGTGAGTTAGGACTTTTGATGTACACTTTGAGAATTCAAAAAAAGTTAAGTTACTGTGAAATGCCAAACTAGGAGAATCTTTTTTATCCTGTTTTAATTCATTTCAGGCAAACGGAGATACAACATAAAGTTGTGGAAAACATTCACAGATTGTTTCAACTGCTTGCCAATTGCTGCAATCATTGATGAAAAAATATTTTGTTGCCATGGAGGTATGTAATAAACATTGCCTTAATATTAAATTAGTTAACAGGTATTTTCTGTGTAAAATGATACAAAATGGAGTAGCATAGGTTACTAAGGGTTTCAAATTGCTTATATTTGCCTCATATTTTAATAAAGTCCAGAATTCCATGTTACTTTACTGAATTGATAAATGTTAGAAATGTTCAGAAGAGCAGTTAGCTAATCAAGGGATTATTCAACAGAAAATATGATCTTCCAAAATGATCCTGGTCCTTTTAATTAGCTACACTGGAAATAGTTTTACTGTTTGTTGACATATAGATTGATAAAGGTTTCTAATGGGCTTATATTCTATGTTATCACCTACTTAATGATTTGAATTTACGAAGCAAGAATGAGTCCATAGCTTCCCCTTGATAAATACAAGCATTTCTTCCGTAACCGACAAATTGCTATTATTTTTTTATATGATAGACAGTGCAATTTTAACTAACAGCTGACATTTCTTTTTTCTGACAAGCACTGTAACTCATGACAAACATTTTTATTTTGTTGAGGTTGAGCCCCAATACTAGGTTACATTTTTGTTTTTGTTTTATAGCTGTACATTTTTGAACTTGCTGTTTTGTTGTTGTTGGCCATGCGACAAAAGGGAAGGTCTACAATGAACTCATTGATATGTCCGATGAAGATCCCGGTTACATCCTAGCAGTTTCATTTTTTTTTTTTTTCATTGTAGGGGTCTAGTTTACTTTGTAAAAAGACATGTGCTGTGGCCATTAAGTAACAAGTTTTGATGTGCATTTTGTCTTCGAATGTGTTGGATGTTAGATGGTATCTAGTGTACTAACTTTCTACTTCCAGGTTTGAGTCCGGATTTGCAGTCAATGGAACAGATTCGAAGGATAATGCGACCAACAGATGTTCCTGACCAGGGCTTGCTCTGTGATTTGCTGTGGTCAGATCCAGATAAAGAGACAATGGGATGGGGGGAAAATGACAGGGGGGTCTCTTTCACCTTCGGAGCAGAAGTTGTGGCCAAGTTCCTTCATAAACATGACCTTGATCTCATCTGCAGAGCCCACCAGGTTTGTCGTAGCTTTGTTTAGGAACAGTACAAAAAGAGGCCAGTGGATTTTAAGTCATAATTGTACTTGTGCAACTAACATGCCATTCTTTTTGCCCCAGAACTGATAGAGAAGCTTTTTGCAGTGGGATAGGACAATCATGTGTAGTTTTTTGAGTTGTTGCTGGAGAGGCCTTTAGTTGACTTTGTTGTCTGTATCAGTTTAGACAAAATTGAATTATGATCAGGACACATTATTTCTGTCGAATCGTTCAGTAGAAGTATTTTTTGTCGACCCTGCTATTAGGTATTAGTACATCTGACCTATAGAATAGGTATTGTATATAATGGGACAGGGATGAATTATCATGAACATTTTCTAGCAGGAAGTATTTCTGTTTGACTCAGTGGAAGTGTTCCAACTATAGTTTCCATGTAGCAGAACAAAACTCAAAAATTCAGAAAATCTCTTGAATACATTCATGAACATGAAGGATACAAGTAGGATTAAAACATTTGTTCAAGAAACTTGTTTCCCAGATTCCCAAACTTTGGTGTGTGTGTGTGTGTGTGGAATGCAGGATGAAATATAATCCATGACAATGTAAAAATTATGAATCATTTTTCTTTCTCATAGCAGACAAAAATAGAATAGTCGTAAAAATGAAATACATCAAAAAGCAACTTCTCCTCAGAACATGAGGTCAGTTATCAATCTTTTCAGCTCAGTCATGAATTGGTCCAGTATGTCAATGCCATTTTTGTTCACACTTTTATTATGAAATTTTGGCGACAAGTGATCTTGTGTGGCATGTTCATCCATTTCATCAATTTCACGCTTCTCTTCTTTGTCTTCATCAGGTAGTGGAAGATGGCTATGAATTCTTCGCAAAAAGGCAATTGGTCACCCTTTTCTCGGCACCCAACTACTGTGGAGAGTTTGACAATGCTGGTGCCATGATGAGTGTAGATGAGACTCTCATGTGTTCTTTCCAGGTAAGTGGATAGTTTCTGTTCTTGTCCTTGGAAAACTTTCATTACAAATTGGGGGAGTTGTTCAATTTAATGCTTGTCTTGACAGGATCACCATGGCCCCAAAAGTCTTTTTGAATTTTCTGAAACATCTTGCCTGACTTTTAAATCAAGATAGGTGTAAGGATTTTTTTTTTCGTTGGAACTATTTTATCCATCTCCTCCCAAAAAGCAGTTTAATTTATATTATACTAAGTTGAATAAATTAAAGAGTGGCTGTGCAAATGTCTTTAACAAACCCACAAAACAAAATGTCAATATTTTTAGCTTTTAATCGTGTGGATAGTCATAGTCTGATGACATGGCTGTAATTTTATCTTCTCGATATTTTGGTGGAAATTCAATAATGTGAGTCAGTTACCACAGATGTGTGATCAACATTAGTATGGCAAGTGTTGGTGATAATTAGAGCTTCAACATTTATTTCCAAATTCCATGGTCTTAATAAAACAGAGACTTGTAAAGCTGATCTGGAAAGGAGATGCAGTCTGTGTTTTTCAAATAATATGTTATCAGTATGCCCTCATGGATAAAATATGATTATTGAGCCATTGCAAATTATTACCACCCATGGCATTACCTCTGGCCTGTTTCAGGTGGGCTGCCTCCCCAGCCTGGTCTTGTTCCACCAATTAAAGAAAATCATCATCATGCATGCTAACTACATTTGTTATTGAAGATGGACATCTTGTTAGATGGTGGTGCAATATTTATTTCAATTGGTTATGGGGTTGGATTTTCTACAAATTTTTAAACTATCATATGAAGCTGCGTTTATGAAAAAACTGAATGCACCAATCTCATCTTATTGTGACTCCCATCATACAATCCGTCAAAACAACATGAACTAATGTTGGGTTTCTTATTTGATGAAAGTCCATTCATCTACGTTTGGTTTATTTACAAATGATTTTAGATTAGGCTACTCTTTGAGGGTGGATTTTCATTAAATTCCTCAATACATGACTCAGTGCATTATGTTTTTACAACAATAATGTGACAACTTCTTTCCAATTCGGAGATGGCTGTTCTTTTACTCCTAAAAAAAATACATCTTTGCCTACTATTCTTGTGATTGAAAATTCTCAGATGTCATGTGAGAACATGTTCAGGATCAGTAATTAGCATCCCAGTGCCATATGGAATCTGGAGAGACGTCAGAAAATGGACAGAATTTGTAGAATGGGGGCTGCCGTGAAAATGGACAGGTCTTAAGTGATGGTCTTGAGGAAGACAAAGAAAACTGTTGTCACCCTTTATCTGCGGGGCTGCTGTAGGCAGGATAATTGAAGTGTGTTTGTATTTTGAATATTTCGTAATAGATTTTTAAAAAAATGTTATCTTGTCTCTCAAATCAGATTTTGAAACCAGCAGACAAGAAAAAGTTCCCTTACGGAGGTTTGAACGCTGGACGACCTGTGACTCCACCAAGAGGAAACCAGAAAGCAAAAGGCAAAATGTAGGGGAA
>JBDFRD010098830.1:0-13422 GCA_039654405.1 Bullina lineata
ATGACGTGATAACGTGTAGAATTCTTTTCATTATTGCTGCTATCTTTCTAATTGGCAGCTTAGCATTCAAACACTTATTAAAGAAATGGTCATGCTCTATTCTATATGTTCTCCTCGTCCTGTCCAGATAATCTTCGGTCCAAGTGAGGACTTCCAAGTGGCTCCCAGTCAGACGCCCATTGAACAGCTGGACCGGGCGTTGAGTAGCATTATACTGCCAGGTACTGGATTTATTCACGTGGTACTGGTTCATGGAACAAGAGATTAGAGATAAAGAGACTTGTTCTCTTATAAGAACTTGTAAGTTAAGACTGAGCTGTTTAAGTTTTGCATCGCAAAATTGAGACGTTCAGGAATTTTTTATACAATATTTTAGACTTTTTTTTTCATGCATGAAAGGAATTCTGTTCGAAAGGGATTCCTCACAAAGTTTCATCTTTTTAAAACTTGATTTTTCTGAACTGCTCTTGTCCTGTCCACAGCTCAGGCCCATGCTGCTGAGGTATCACCTTCCCCATCATCAGCTGCTAAAGCCAGGTAAGAGAACTCCGCTCCTATCGGTTGGAATCAGGAAGATCTAGTGCTTGATAAGGAATTTATTGATGCTGATTAGTAGAGTTGCACCTAAACAACTAGGATCCTTAGACTGCTGGTTCAGAATGTATTTTTCAGCTGATTTTTTTCTGCCTTGTGGGGAAGAAGAATTAATTAAAAAAAAGCCCAAAGCCTTATTTCCATTCAGTAAAAGAAGTTGATTACTTTTAGTTGTGTAGGGTTCATTTCATCTCCCTTGTTTCCCACCTTCACTTTTTTCTTATTTTGTGTAAAAATCGATATTATTCTATTTCTTGCATTTTAAAGTTTTGAAAAAATGATGCTTTCTTGTGAGTTCTGTGGGAGAAAAGAGTTGGGTGTATGACAGGAATGAAATGAAGGAATCAAACAGTCAGATCTAGTATCCTGATGTCTTGGCATTCTTCCTGTAACCTCTCGTCTTTGTTTCTCTGTCTTTTTTTTTCTCCGCTCATCAATGCTTCCCACACTGACACTCATCCATCATCTCGGCTCGGACTCCTCTCCAAGAAGTTCTACTGCCAGTGTGGAGCCTGATGATCTGTCGCTGCCAGTGTTCGAATCCTCCTCCTCGGCCAGCACCGGCCCCAGTGCCACGCAGGTAGGGAGGCCTTCATGCAAACCCCACGTCCCATCACCGCAAACACACCTGTATATTCTTATTCATTATTCACCTTTAAAACTGGATGCACAGTCTTTACTGTGATCAAATATTGGTCACATAAAGTTTCACTCAAACAGACTATTCTAGTAAAGTGCAATGGGAAGGAATGTTCATTTTAACAAGGATTATTTTATTTTATGAGTGATACATTATCTGATAAGGTTAGTGGTAGTTTAAGTGAAAAGATAATGAAGCTTTGTGTACATTAGGGTGACTGTATGTCCTTTGCGGTAAGTGCATTTTTTAAAGGAATTGATCATCATTGCACATCTCAAATTGCGGCACTTACTGTTTCCAAGTAGTTTGTTTAGTGTATTCTTCCCGTCAGTTTACAAGTGTTGTATGTCCACTTTTCACAAAATCTGAGTTAAACCCATCAAAGGCCTTCCATTGGCTGTTACTACATGTCTTTGTATTTTCAAGACCATCAGTTCACTTTAAGTATGAAAATTCCAATACAATTTGTCATGTGTCCACAATAATACATGTACCAAAATTTCTTTGAAATGCGATTTCTCAAAACTGAGTTGAGTGAACATACGACAATTGTAAACTGAGATGACGAATTGTCTTACTATACTTGAAGATGATGATGTATGTTAGAGTGATTCTAGTTTGTGGGTTCTAGTTTCATGTTCCTCCAATCTACACACTGAACAGGATTATACCATGGGTTGCTTCAGCACCTAAAGGGAAGAGGGAGAGTGTATGGTGTATACATTTCCTGTAAACACTGTAAAAAGAGTGAACATTTTCGCATTTGATGATAAAATTTAAATGAAAAATATGCAAAAATCAGTTCCTGGAACATCCAGAACAAATATGTATCTTATGCCAATGAACTTTGATGTGATTCTCTTGCAGTTGAAACATTCATTTCTTGAATGCTCAGTTAATGGGAAATATTGGTGTGATTCTGGTACAGTTGAAACACACACATCCATTGAATGCTCAGTTAATGGGAAATATTTATTCCAGAATTTTGTATTTCAGACATTTTTTTGTTCTGTCAAACAATATAAAGCCATTTCCTCCTCATTCCGTGTATGTATTCTCCATGCCCTATCCATGGGCCAGCTAGAGACAATGTCATAGATTATTCTCTTACTTTGCCTCTGTTTATTCTAGCTTTTTTATTCTGTATTTTCATTTCTTTATATCATTTCTCTAAATTATTACAAATTGGCCTTAATCATATTGATAGAAATAGATGTTCTCTTGAAGTTTTATATAACAGAAAAAAATCAATTAGATATCTCTTCTCTTTTTTTCCTGAATTTCTTTCTATTTCCAGCTTACATTTGCTTTCCTCGTAATCCTGCTTGTTACTTATAGTGATGGAATGTAAAGTAAATTCTAAACAATGTACATCTTTTCAAAAGTGGCCTTCTTCTATCTGCCCATTTTGTTTCAGCCATCAGCATCGGAGTATGTGCTTCCAGGCACTGCCAGTCTCCAGCGCCAAGACTCTCTCTCTCTCTCCCTTACTGGTAAATGTCTTTGCCTGGTGTTCCAGGGTATGCATCATGTTGACCACCTCTCCCCCGTACGAGTCCTACTCATATGTCAAAGTGCATGGAAACGTGTGAATATTGGATGTAGAATGTTCATGAACGATCCTTTCCTACTCAGAATGTGACGTGTTTGTTTGTGTGAGAAGCAATAGTAATCCTCATTGTATTCCCATCTCCTCGCATGTGGAGAGAGTGAGTGAGTCCTTGCGTGTTTGAAAGTATCGAGACTTTACGTGTGTTGTAAGAATATTGTAAGATGAATAGTTTTAATCATATTCGGGACATTTAATTAATTTTTAATTTTATTTCTGATTCTCTGTGTCTCGGCAATGCTTACATTGTGGAGAATTAGAGTGTGGTCACGGAAGCTTGTGATATTGCTTGTTGGTTTAAGATCTGTTTCTTAGTGGACAACGAAACTGGTAGATGGGCTGGGAGGTGATGATAGTATTTTGATAGCTGCGGTGTTTAAGTGGTCCTCATCTAAGAATCCACTGTGAGGAAATTCAATTCACTTAAAGATCAAATAGGCCTATTTGTATGAAACAGAATGTTTCTGGTATATTGTATGCTTTATATGCAAGAAAACCTAATGTAGTCAGAAAAGTCTTTGTCAGGACTTTGTCTTTTTTAGTGACTCATTCTTTGAAATGAAAAAAAAAGGAAAGAAATACTTAGTCTTTTTCAGCGACTCATTCTTTGAAATTTAAAAAAAAAAGAGGAAGAAATACCTAATCTTTTTTAGTGACTCATTCTTTGAAATTTAAAAAAGGAGAGAGAGACATAGTCTTTTTCAGCGACTCACTCTTTGAAATGAAAAAAAAAAAGGAGTGAAATACTTAGTCTTTTTCAGCGACTCATTCTTTGAAATTAAAAAAAAATTAGAGAAATACTTAGTCTTTTTTAGCGACTCATTCTTTGAAATGAAAAAAAATTAGAGAAATACTTAGTCTTTTTTAGCGACTCATTCTTTAAAATTAAAAAACAAAGGAAAGAGAGTGCCAATGAAAAGCTCCAGTTTTTGCTATGAGAATAATCTTATATCGGTACAGGGTGTAGCATGTTGTGTTTGGGTTTAGAACGTGGCTGAATGTCGCTTGAGAACTTGTCTTGTATTTTCCTATGAATCTTGGTTTTATGGCTGCAGGCGCATGGACACAGATGTAATTGACATGAAGGCCCTCGATCTGTTGAACTGTAACCTGTTGGAAAATGTTTCACTACCCTCAGATGCTGTGTCAATACTTAGAAAATTTGATAGAATCATTGGCAGAAGCAAGTAGAACAGGAGGAGTGGTGACTGGGTTTACTGCATAATCAGTTCAAATATTTTCCCACAACTAAGTGAGGTTTGACCAAAAACAAAAAAAAAAAGGTCAAAGGCTCATACCTCAGTAGTGTGTTTGTAGGAATGATTGGATGTATGGAGGAATGGGTGTACTCAGGGCTGCCAACCATTCCGATTTTTTCGTAATCATTGCGATTTTTTAGCCTCTCTACGAAATTCCGATCGTAAGGCGATTTATTACGATTTTTACCGTCAACAGATTTTTGGCTATAAAAAAATATATTTTTGGCTCTTTTTTTTATTTTACAAGTCTTAGTGCAGACCTGTAAATCGATCACCAATTGTCGGAAAACCGCCAATCTCTAAATCAACCCCCCGCCCCCCTAAAAAAAAGGAACAGCTGGCCCACTTCGCGCGAGTTAGCCTTGCCCTATTTTTCCGTAATTAAGATATATTTTTGTTCGTTGTAATATATTGAAAATGAGAGCACTATTACTAATTTTTATGGGAAATTACTAATTTTCTTCATGGTCATTACTAAAAACCATGGAGATGGGTTGGCAGCCCTGTGTACGAGTGAATATATGTATGGAGGAATGGATGTACAAAAGAATATATGTATGGAGGAATGGGTGTACAAATGAATATATGTATAGAGGAATGGGTGTACAAAAGAATTCTCTCTTTATGAGTTGACGTCCAAGATTTTCCTTGTGTCTTTTAAGGGGGCGTCCTGGTGGGAGAGCAAAATTTTACATTTGGACTTTTTTCCAATCTTTGAACGTACTTAAGTGGTACTCTGACATAGGTTAATGTATTTTTTTAGTGTAATTCAACAATTTTAATTTTTAGTTGCAATGGTACCTGTGGCCATATTGGACTTTTTATACATAATTTTATAATCTTAAAATTTCTAAAACTAAAGAAGCTGGCATCAAAATTCTTTTTGAATAAGATCCTGCACACATTCTTACGGGGAATGATATCGATTTAAAGTCTTGAATTTGTACCAAATATTTTTGTGATTTCTTAAAAATTGCATGTTTACAAATGGCTGAAATTTGATGAATAGTTACCAGAAAAACTGCTGTAACACAAAACAAGTTAAACTCAAGTTAATAAAACAGACAGTTCCTCATAACAACTATTTCTCAATGTCCATACCAAATCTTAGGATTATAGCTTCAATACTTTTTGAAATTTTAAGATTATAAAATTATGTATACAGATCCAATATGGCAGCCATTACCATAGCAACAAAAAATGAAAATTGTTGAATTATACCAAAAAAAAACACATTAACGTATGTCAAAGTATCAGTTCAGTGTACTTTAAGATTGAAAAAAGTCCATTAAATTGCTTTTGAGCCTAATTTTCAATACTAGATATTTTTACTTTATTTGACAATTTTTCTCCCGGATGCCCCCTTTAAGAAACACATAGTCATATCTATATTTCTGCATCGTAAGCAGGCAGACTTGATTGAGGAAACTTAATTTTTAAAAATATTGTCGTGTTCCTGTGTTATCTTTGTTCTTAGTCAGTGACCTGTCTTTGCACAATCTTCAGTCTGTCCATCTGTAATCCTAGATTTGATCTTTGTGTGTTTGTGTAGTACTTAGTCCTTGTGTTCTGTCGTAGTGCAGTCCAGTCTCTGTATCCTGTTACGTCATTGTCTTACGTGTGTGAGTTATGTCTGTATGTTGTCCTTATTCTGTGTGTCATGTCTGTGTGTAGTCCAAGTTGTGTGTGTCATGTCTGTGTTCAGTTTCAGGTTGTGTGTGTCATGTGTGTAGTGTCTATGCTGTGTGTGTCATGTGTGTAGTGTCTATGCTGTGTGTGTCATGTGTGTGTTTAGTCCAAGTTGTGTGTGTCATGTGTGTGTTTAGTCCAAGCTGTGTGTGCCATGTCTGTGTGTTGATCAAATTGTGTGTGTCATGTGTGTAGTGTGTAGGCCGTGTATTATCCAAGTTGTGTGTGCCATGTGTTTAGTGTCTAGGATGTGTGTGTCATGTCTCTGTGTGGTCCAAGTTGTGTGTGTCATGTGTTAGTGTATAGGCTGTGTGTAGTTCAAGTTGTGTGTGTCATGTGTCTAGTGTGTAGGCTGTGTGTGAATCTGCTCCCATCTCTCACAGACTTAGGCTTAGATGAGCCCGAGGCGGGGTCAGATGAGGAGGAGCCCCCTGACCTCCCCCTGCCCGACCAATCCAAACCCCAATCTGAACCCCTGAGTGCCGTCTTAACGCCACGGTGCATCCAAGGTACTCCAGCTCTGTGCTAACCTTTGACCTCTCACACAATTCACCCTTTTCTCTGTTTTGTGTTTTGTAAAGGTTTTCATCGGCCGTGAAGATATTTATTATTATTGTGTTGATACTAGTCTGGTGATTGATGAACAAAATTAACTGAGAAAAAAAGAAGTTCGGAGAGAAGGATGGGAAACGGTAGATTACACTTTTACACTTTATGTGTGTGATGTTTTTTGTAAAAGGATTGGGGTTAGAGTTTGATTAAAAAATAAATAATTGAAAACAGAAAAGGAAAACGATGCAAACGGCTAAAGCTGAAGCCAAAAAATTGTTAAATAAAAACGCTTTAAAATTGCCTCTACGTGACATACCCTTGTTATTTATACCAAAAAAAAAAAAAAAGGAATATTATAATCGAAAGTTTCCCTCAACTGTCCTCGTTTTGTCTTTGAGTGTGCCTAGAACATAACTCATCAGTGTGTTTGTTTGAACTTATTCAGAGCTCACTGGCGTGGAGAGCCCAAACTAGGTCATCGTCGTATGTTCGTATGTATACCATGCCCTGGAACGACCCAGTTCCACGGAGCACCTCTCTAGAGTTGATTCCTTCCTTTTTGTGTTTTTGGTGCTCTTCTTTTCCCCTGAGTTTTGCTTAGACGTGCTGTGTTGTGTTGGTTGTACGGCTTGTGTTGACAGGGAACCCTCCACTGTGCCACCCCCTTCTTCCTTCATGGCCAGCTGGGGGTGAAGCAGCATCTCATTATACAGACTGGCTTATAGGGAGTTTGTAGGGAATTTCTCAACTAGACTTGTTACAGGCAGGTGGCAAGATGAATATAGCACAGTATAGACTTACTCAGGGTGTCCATAGTTTGACTTAATACAGAATTGCTTATAGTTATAACAAGTTTGCAAACGCTTGACTCAATGAAGAATTGTTTTCTTAGGCTGGCCCTCGCGGTAGAGGTTTGGCTTAAAATATAATTTATTGTAGAAGGTGGCATATGTTTGATTCAGTATCAATTTGCTCATATAGTTGGAAGACGTTGACTCCGCACAGATTTGCTTAAGGTTTAAAGTTTTTAGATACTCATGTTGTTATAGGGAATCAACATATTATCATCTTTGCTGCTATCCACGTATGAAACATTAAATAATATTAGATCTTTCTCTGTGTACGGCATCAAAAGTTTGTGTTTGACTCAACCATGAATTGCGTACGCAAAATTAATTACCTGAAGTTTGAATAAGTACTAGCCAAAAGTGATGGCACTAAAATTGGGCTTGAAAATTAAAAAGGATTTTCCACCATTTAGACGAGTGTTGAAGTGTTGAGTTCTGAGAATGTTGAAAAGTGCTAAGCATTGTGTGTTCCTTGTGTGCTTGTTTCTA
Organism: Bullina lineata; assembly: GCA_039654405.1. NCBI lineage: Eukaryota > Metazoa > Mollusca > Gastropoda > Bullinidae > Bullina > Bullina lineata. The sequence goes on from JBDFRD010098830.1 coordinate 7,681, forward strand.
CTGCAAGTTTGTCTTCCCCACCAAGTTTTCTACATTGTTTCAGTCCTTCATACATTACACAATGAATCTCCTCTCTTCTCAGTACATCTATAATGATACCTTCTGTAACCTCATTGGCAATATTTTCAAATACCTTTCGTTACACTACTTAGTGCTTACATCTAAGTAAGTGTTTTCTTTTTCTGGGCCATTATTCAAGTCCAGAGGGGACTTCCTCTTAACAGCTTCATGATCCATAAATAAACCCGACTGAGTGCTATATTGATGTGTGTTAACAGGTTCTTGATTGATGTGCGATAACAGATTTCCCTGCTTGCTAATTATACATTCTCTTTCAGCTCTAAGACACCCCCATCTGCCATTCTGAAGGCCATTGTTGGCATGAAAATGCTTAGCCATTAGTGTTGTGGTATGTGTGTTCTCAGTGCTTTTGATGCATGCCCAGGTTAAAGGTGAAGGTTCAGTTTGCTATGTAGCCCTTGATGCCGTGATAAACGCTTGTGGGACGTTCCACTGTACACTGACGAAGGCACCGTATTTGACATCCTATTGTTTTCTCTACAGGAACAGCGTTTTATAGATATCTAAAACATATACCCTTTATAAGTGGCTTTAGAAGATTTCTAGTCTCGAAATAAAGAGGGTAAGGATGGTGCATGTTCCTAGACCACAGTATGACCTACCTATCCATGCTCATTGCTAGTGTGAAATATTCAACCTTTTCTTCTTGTATGTAGAGAGTGCAGTGCCTTGTGATTGCGTGGTGCATGGACATTTAACCGTCTTATCCTGTGCCGAGCATGTTCCTTATGTTTGTTCACTGAAAAGAAAATATATATATATATATATTACTATCTTACTGGTTGATGTGAAGATACTGATCTTTCTGATGGTGCATGGGGTATATAGATGGTTCAAGGTGCTTTTGGCACATGTGTATGTACGTGCATATATACACATTATAGGGAGCTGTGCACATGCTTAAGATAATTCTGATAACGTAGAAGATAATTGCATAATAGATCTATAAACATGTACATGGAACAAAGATGATTTCATCAAATCTGAACTGTAGCAACAATGTGACTTAAATATCTTTTGAATACAGGAAAAAACAAATTTTACTTATCCAGAAACTCTGTGTGAATAAATATTGTAATAATGCTGCTTTTTGATGTGTGACCTAATTTGACCCCAGAAAATCCTAGTAGATTCTCATTTGTGTCTCTATGCTACATTTGTCATTGAATTTCCTTCTGCTTGAGAGAAATCTCTAGATTTAGGAAGGGGATTCACTTCAACTTCAATCTGACGTTGGCTCTTGTCTTTCGTTTGATTTCATTTCATGTCAAAAATATATTTTATATAGTTTATATTTGGGTTTAGGTAAGAGTATCACAAACTTCAATCATAGATTTTAAGATTTAGGGGGGCTTGTCCCTGATTTGGATTTAATTTCACTTCAATGGGGGATTGTCATTGATTTAATTTTATTGCTCTACAATTATATATATATATTTGTTTATAAGAGATTGTCAGTATTTTGAATTTCTCTCACTTGATAGCTTGCCATTAATTTGCTTTTGTTGAATAAGGAAACTGCTGTCTTCATTCATTTAAATCTGCATAGTTTCGTGGTTAAATGTTTCTGAACTTCTAGGCGTCATCTATACGCTTGTTTTCTGTGCTTTCTCAGGGAAATGAAAAGCAAATTTTTAAAACAAACGACTGCATAGATGATCTGATATTGAAATAGATGAAAGTTTTGGTTCCATGCCCGTATTAGTATTGGGAGTTTAATACTAAATACTTCATTTAACATAATATAAAAAGAACCTATCATGTTTAAAGCACACACTGCACTTAAGACTGCATCAGTCAATTTTGCTTCATACTTTTTCCTTCTAAAGAATATTCTTTTTGTTAACATTTTTTACATCTCATTTAATAGAATTGTATATTCAGTACTTGAATAGTGGTGAGAATTATTGGCGAAACATTTAAAATCTAAATATTCCGAGTAAGGCTAATGGATTCAGGGTGATAGGGTTTGATAACACAGTGAAGATAATCTGCCTTAAAAAAAAAAACAACAGAAAAGAAAATTGAACAAAAAAAAAACCCAAACAAGAAGATTTCTGAGAAAGTTGTAGGATTAGTACCAGAGAGTAAAGGAAGCCTCAGAAAACTTCTATTTTCTTAATCCTAGAAAAACCAGCGATGGCCAATCCTCCACCTGTGATCCCTTATCTCACTCTAGTCCCTTCCTTTTGTTCACAGTAACAGAGCCGCGGGCTGGGGAGGTGCCTGCACAAGCCCCTGTTCCCCGCTCGGCCGTCACCAAGTCGGCCTCCTCCCCAGTGGTGTCCCGCTCCACCAAGACTTCCCTCCCAAGCTCCGTGTCTGTGCCGGCCTCCATGTCTGGTCCCGAGGTGGTGGCTGCTCTCAAGGTCAGCCAGCGAGACTCCGGTCACGGCCTGGCCACCTCGGCATCCACCGGCGCCTTCAGTGTGAGTGGGGAGCTCGGCGTACCCAAGTCTCCCAAGGCCGAGCGGCTGTCCAAGAGCTCGCAGGATTCAGGATCATATTCGACTGACTTGGACGGAGCGGAGAAACCCTCAGGGGAGGATGGAGTGAAGAAAAAGCCCCATTCCCAACAGCTGGAGAACATTAAGTTCTTGACCAAAGCTCCGTCAGTGGACACCTCCAGCCCAGGAATGGACGACTTCTCTCTCAAAGCTGCTGCAGCTGGGGCACAGCCGTCTGGATCAAGTGTTTCGTCCGGAGGAGGGTCAAATCGAGGCTCTCATTCCCCACGACTTCCCAGTGTGACTCAGGAGGTGCCTGGGCCATCGTCGGCTAGTCCTCCTACAAAGGACAGAGCAGGAGAAAGTACAGCCTCAGACGCCTCGCCCTCTGTGTTCAGGTCTGCACCATCTCAGTCCAAGGGAGCAGCGCTAAGAAAGTCAATTTTAGAGGAAATGCCAATCCCAACTTTGAGCACTCCGCGCAGTCCAACTATTGCTGAAGGGTCGGATGCTGTTACAATCCCTGCCAGTCCTACAATCAAGAGGAGAGAACTCCCAAGCAAAATACCCACTAGCCCCTCTGCTGGTCGCAGTGCAGATGCCAAGAAAGATGTTGACAAGGGAGATAGCCGTGCTGATCGCTTTAAACAGGAGCAGAGGAAGTTGTTATCAGCCATTAAATCGGATTCTTTGGGCAGTGGAACCGGGAAAACCTCTTCCAGGCCTAGCTCCAGCAGCTCTGTCCCAGAGGGGGAGGAATGCACAAAGACAGCCACCACTGATGAGGGGCAAAGGTCCTCCGGTGTGTTTGACGATGTTGTCAGTGGTGGCTGTGCCTTGTCATCATCACGACGCACTGGCTCCCAGTCCTCTGCATCTAGTGATACCGTAAGCAAAGATGCAAAGCCAGCCTTGGCAGCTGCTTCTGGTGCAGTCACTCCGTCTGGTGCAGTCACTCCGTCTGGTGCTGCCACTCCCTCTGGTGCTGTCGGCACGGAAGGAGGAAGTGAACCAGCTGGGAAGTCGTCGCCTTTGAGCAAGCCAAAAGTAGATGCAGCCAAAAGATCTCCTTCAGGAGGAGGAGCTGATTCTCCCAAGGCAGAGAAATCTAATGCTGGGAGTGGGAGGGTCTACCCCAGTACACCAGCACAGACCAGTCCCAGGCAGCGAGGGAATCAGGCTCCTGGAAGTTCAAGTCCTCCCAAGCCAGCACTGGCGCTGGGTCGAGCACGGCCCCTTGCCATGCCTTCAACTACGTTCACACGCAAGCCTGCATCTGCTGCCAGCCCCTCGTCAGCCTCTACTGCCAAACAGTCTCCCTCGAGTCGCCTAACAAGGCCTGTGTCCAGCCCTTCTACTGGAAGCCCTAAGAAAGTAGGGCAGTCCTCAGATCAGAGCCCACAAGTTTCTTCTCGCTCTCCTGCGGCTTCTGGTTTGGGAAGTGCAACTGGAAAAACTGGAGTAGAGAGCACAACCAAAAGCTCCTCTCCTACCCTGAAAACATCCACCAGGATAGGTGAGACCTCGACAAAAAGTGCCAAGCCCGGACCAGAAGGAATAGCCAGTTCAAAATCAGCAACGGCAAAAGTTGAAAGGTCACCTTCATCATCTTCACTGTCCACGCCTTCTGGCGCTGCTGGATCCAGGTTGAGAAATCGCTCTGGGGAAACAACAGGCGTCGCATCCAAAATGGCCAAGCCTGTCCAGCGGAAATCTTCCAGTGGGGGATCCGGCTCTGCCTCAAGCAGTCCTCGAAAAGTCCATGAAAGATATGTTGACAAAGCAGGCTCACCCATTGGCTCCAGTAAGCTTCGAGGTACGGCCACTACACCAGTAAGCAAAGCAGCCAGCAGCACTCGACCCACGGTCCTTCCCACTGCCAATACAACCCCGTCCTCCTCATCCTCATCACCTGCCACTACACCAACCTCTGGCACAGGAAAGCTGTCTGCTGACCGAACACCTCGCTTTGTGTGAAGCTGTTGGCTGATCCCTGGGTGTACAGTTGTTTGGGTCATAATGCAAACGCCAGTGTTCTTGTGAATGATTGAAATCTCCGAGTTGTCTTTAAGTTATTCAGGTCCGTGCTGGTTGCTTTAGGCTTAATGTTCATGTTTGATCTGTGTGGAGGATGACACTGGAGTGCTTTGCCTTTGTGCAGCAGCAGTGTAAGTACTGTAAGGAGGCGAGAACTAACCAGCAACTCATGTATTTATTAGGGCAATGTGTTTCTAGTCACTGGACGAAGCCATTGGGATCAATGCTCTGTCACTATGAAGGGAATCAGGTGGAAGATTGGGACAACATCATTTTAAAGACGTCGACAACAAACAAAAAAAGAAAAATCTTATCATCTTTCACCCATCTTTGTTTGTTTTCATTCTTATGAAGTTTACTGAATGTGGTGATTCAGTGTTTACAGTGTACTGTATAATCTTGCCCTTTTGCAAACATTGGTGTTGTCTTGTATCTTTATACATATTATTACTATAATTATACTGGGTACACGTGTAGTGTATCTGTTATTGTTGTAAGTCTTGTTTTTAAATGTGCTAGTATTACTTAGCCTGTAATTCCTCTTCATTATTGTTACTTCTTGTTGACAACATTTGTAAAAGATCTGAATGGTTTGGATATGATTTTATGTCCAAGAAAGATAAAAGAAACAAAACAAAACACTATAACTCAATAATCCTCCCCGTGCCTTTGCCCCTTATTCACTGCTGAAATCCTTCTTAATGCTTCAAGGCTGCAATGGACAATGCAGAATTTATACATTTTTTATATTTTTTACCTTGTATATCTCTTACATTTTTATGTGATGCATTGATATGATGAAAAAAAAGTGATTTGTCTGTGAGAATGTCTGTGTGATGGATTTCTTGTCACAATATATGATGTGAGTCGAGTGGTAGCTTGCTGAATGCTGAAGTGAGAGATCCCAGGTTCAAAGCCAGTGGAAGCCAGTGTTGCACAGCTAGGAAGTCTCCAGCACCTTGTGTCTGACAGGAGGGCCCTGCCTGCTAGCTAACTCACAGAATGTCTGTCTAACAGGAGGGCCCTGCCTGCAACTCACAGAATGTCTGTCTGACAGGACGGACCTGCCTGCAACTCACAGAATGTCTGTCTGACAGGAAGGCCCTGCCTGCAACTCACAGAATGTCTGTCTGACAGGAGGGCCCTGCCTGCAACTCACAGAATGTCTGTCTGACAG
>JBDFRD010098941.1:0-13420 GCA_039654405.1 Bullina lineata
ACCATTTTCCCTCTCCCCACCCAGGTGCGAATTGGGTACCGGCTTATTCTACTGAGGTAGTAAACCCACAACAGACTAATGTCCGGTCTAGGAGATGGTGTAAATATCTGTTCCACTTCATCCCTCTGAAATAAGGATAAGCTCTGGCTCTATGGGCCTCAAAGGAACTTTACTTTTACTTTTTATTTATTACACATTCATAGATTTTATAGAAAAAAATTATACAGAATGTGATTGTCAGCTAAAAGGTAAACATTATATACACCCTCATATTTATTATATACTGTAGGCCTACTTTGTTTACTTTTGTATTCAATTTTGTGTTTAATTTATATTTTTTAAGGTTTTTCTTTTTTCGTCATGTGCAAGGCTAAGTGCTGGAGCTTTTGTTATTTGGAGATCTTATAATTATCTTATACACAAAATTGTGAGGTTGATTTAATTCTACTGAACATGTATTATGTATACAAAATAAATTTTGTCTTTTTTTTCTATCTTTTATCTGCGCATTTAGTATCAAAGTAATGTAACTTTCATTACAAAACTTCATGTACTCGTGTATCATAACCTCCCTTGTTATTTTAAACTTTGCTGCATTTAATTTTCAAAGATCTAATCTAATTTTCTCCCTCTATGAGTGCATTTGTTTTTTTTAGTATTACAGTTACCGGTACAAGACAGTGTACATGTATGTGAAAATGAGTGATATACTCAAAACAAAAATATGTAGATCGTAAAAACCACGATTATTATTTTAATTTTATTATTACCATTCTTTAAATCTCCCTTTAAAATTGACTGAGAATCACTTGAAGTCTTTTGAATTACGTGATATTTGAGAGAATGAATGCCATCATCATTTTTTAAATATATTTCTATAAGTTCTACATTATTAAACTACGTAAATTAAATCTTCAAAATCAAGGTGTTTTTGTTTAAAGTGTTGTTTATGTCACATTCTTCTGTTGTTTTTTAATCTTTATTCATTTTATTATGGTTGTGGAATATCGACCTGGACAAAGTTGTCAGTTCCTAGGCTTTGACGTTCTTCAACAAAAAAAAAGTTTACTTTTATTAATGATTCGCATACATTTAGCCAAGCGAAACATTGAGAAGACGTGTGGAGACAAGGAAGGAACAGGACAAACACGGTCAGAACTGGCAAAGTTATCCCGGGACAGAAGGAAGTGGAAATGCCTTGTGTGTGGCCTACACCCTGATAAGGGTGAGGGGCAATGATGATGATGATACATTTACACGTCAGTTCATCTGCTTTGAAAAGAGCGCTGGAAGAGGGGAAAGACAATGGGGCTGGGCATGGGAATTCAACAACTCGGTCGTTTCTATGGGCAGAATGAGTTCACATACATGTATTAAGTAAATAAAAACTGGACACACGTTGTAGTAGCTCAAAAATAATTGTATATTTACACCAACCTTGAAAAATAAAAGTCAACAAGGAAAATGCAAAGCTGTTGAGAAAACGTAAAAATGCATTTATCTTGGTTCATTTACAAGGAAGGTGGAATAAACAAAATTATTGCAATAAACAAATGCAAAAATCGTAACTGTTAAAAACAATCGTTATCTTTCTGGATTGTTCAACTTCTGATATACGTTTTTCAATAAAATTGTATAACTATGAACATCACTCAAGATAATTACAGCAATGTACATGATGTATTTACATCTATATTCCATAGTTTATTATTGCTAATTCCAATTTCAATTTCCTTATGGAAAAAAAACAACTTCCATACAATGTATGTAGTTCAACTCTTACAAGTTACAGTTCAAAAAAGGCATTTTCCAGTAAAAAAATTCATTACAAAAAACCCCCTCTAAACTTAACTAACAACAGCATTTCATAAGAGTAACAAGACTGATTTCTAATACTAGATTTATGGCCACATAGATAATAAAAACAGCAGCCAAGGTGGATTTTCGATATAAAGGGGGATTGGTTATTATTTGGCCTAAAATAATTTTCATCTAAATATTGCCATGCCTGCTTAGCATCTTCACAATCACAAAAGAAAAGATTTTGTCAAGATTTTAGACTTGGACTTGAACCATGTCAAAACCCTTACTCAGACGGAGATGGGGGAGGCATCTTGTATCCGTAGACATTTTATTATCAAAATAAAATAAAAATAAAGCTCACTTGAAAAAGAAAGGATTTTTCTTTACGAAAAAAACCAATGAAAACCAGCTTGCGAATAAAACTGATGAAAAAAAAATGTTTTAAAATGAAGTAAGCCTATTTGAAGATGGAATGTGGGAAAGGCAAGAATTATTTGAATGCATACATATTACCTTCGTTCTAAAAATCCAAAACCAATATCAATGGAAAGGCAAGAAAATAGAATTCATAAGTACAGTGCTGATAGAAAACAGGTTACCACGTTTAATTGATGATTTGATTTTTAGCATGTCAACAGGGTTTTTTTTAGTCATGTGCCAAGGTTATACAGGCATCACATTCCAACAGGTCTCAAAAAATATTTTGGGCATCATAGGTAGCCCATTAACAGCAATGGTTCAACATTTTGGTGCATAAAAGGCTCGTCTCCGTGTATTACATGTATTACAGGTATTATGGTGCCTACATTTATATTATTTTCATATCAAGTACACCTATAACATTCCAGGCCTTGGCTGGAAACCTTTGCCTACTTCAAACAGAAGAGACTGCAATTGCGAAGCTGTCTCTGGGCTGACATTTTCAACAATTTGAAGAGCTTCTATGATACAATGATTTAATAATTTGATGTAGTTTATTTTTTGTATCTTCTTAATAAAAGAAAATTAAGGTTTCCTAGAGACCATTTAGGTTTAAACGGTTTGACCCTTTGCAATTCATTACCATCTCTACATCCTTGTTGTTCTTGTTATTGCACCACTGTGCTGTGTGATGATCAGTTTTACTTGTTTTATTTTACCATCCACTTAAGCTCCAACATGATCACATTTCTCCACTTCTTTTTCTGTATTATCTTGATCAAAGGCAAAGTTTTCTCGATAAAATACTTTAAAAAAAGAAAAGAAAAAGTCAAACTTTTTTTTCTGTACAAATAAATTATACACTCTGAGCTTTTCGGTGGAAAAAGATCAAGGCACCTATACAAGAGCTCATCTGACTTCCTAATATATTACTATACAAATATTATACACATTTGGAGGAAAGGGCCACAAAATATGGAAATCGATATAACAAAAAATCAAGAAGTTGTCAAATGACCAAATATAACTGACTGACTATTACAATATAGTACTTCAGTCTCAGTATAATTTTTTTTAGATTACTTTCATCAACAACTGACGTTTTGAGATATTATTATGAGGAGAACAGGGGCCAATTATTCCGTCTAAGTTTTTGAAGGAAAAAGTAATGGAAGGCAAGGATAAAGGCAGTCTAGTCTTCAAATGCTCGGAGAAAAAAAAATCTCAGTCGGCTCCACTCTCGAAAAGAATAATGTGTGCCAAAAAAATGTACACAATGCTGTCCAGCTACAAAGCTTACAGTATAAAAATGCAGTGTTTGTGACAAAGTAAATGACTTTCCCCTTTTTCCAAAGACAATTTATCTTTTCCAGAGACAGTTTCTATTTCTTTGAGAAAAACCAACTGAAAAACATTAAAAGCATTAGCATTATTGTATGAAAAATATCTTTAAAAGTCAACGGATAGAAATATTTGAATTTTAAAATTTTGCTTCTACATAGAGGCAAATGTAATCCCCAAGCCTTTTCAACTTTAAAAGTGTGGAAGGACTTACATGCCAAATGTACTGATAAAGAATCTCTGGACTTTTTCCCCAGTAAGTTACACGGCATGACGCCATCCAGTGAGAACTAGAGATAAGTAAAAATCAAGAAGTTCTTTGACAACATCCATCTCCCACAGATGAGACTGAAACCAGAGTCATGGTGATCAGAAAAATTATCAACTGACACACTAAATTAATCGAGCTTTAAACTTCCTTTCTTGTGTTCAAGTGCTTTTGTTCACAGTTCGGATTATAGAGACAAGGGCTCAAATACCAGTTATTTGTGGCCTATAGATGTGTGAAACTATCCAAAAGAACAATAAATACTTGGAGAAAAAAAAAGTTAATATGGTTTGTGCAATAATAATAATAGGAGAAGAGGGCTAACGGGGAAAGGAATAAAACATGCCTAACAATATGAATGCAAATAATGATAAAAGCTATCATACCCAAAACCAATTCAGTTATTGGTATTTTATTTCAAACCAACTTCAAAATCTTTTACACTAAACTTGGACTTCATCCTCTTTTTTTTCTTTTATTGTCTATCTGCTTGTGTGAAATATCATATGTACATTGAGTTCAGTCATTGGTTGAGGCCTTGAAAGCAGAAGGAGCATAAGCTCAAAATCCTAACTGTATAAACAAATATACATGTATAAATACAGCCAGAATTTGCATCCAATTTTCACAAATTCTGAATCAGACAATGATAAAAATATTGAAAGAACTGAATTGGTTCAAAACAGAAAGTAACCTGTAAAAAGTTAAAAGGGTAAAAAAAAAAATGGAGCTCAAATGTCATCACTTCACCAATAATCTTATGCTGTAAGTTACAGCACAATATAAGGCATCACAAATAAATAAAATCGTAACAAAATCATGCTCAATACAGTTTACATGAAGTTTTTTTTTTCTTTCAACCTTTACTTAACATTACCGTGGCTTATTTTTTTGCTTTCCAAATACTGAAATGGTGATGTAAAAACTGGAAAATGAATATCCTTGACATAGACGAATACTATGTAGCAAAAATCAAAACTGTTACGCCAGTGTTAATAAGAAGTAATCTTTACATAAATATCATTGATGAACCTCAGCAGCTAGTACATAGTGCTATGCCGCAAGAATAAAATTAAAATCACATAACTAGTCCGAAAACTTAGTCTCAAAAATGTATCAAAGCACAAACGAAAACCTTATATGACATTAATAAAAATTTCTTGCAAAATTGCAGTAACACAGATAAACAATAACAAGAAACGTGCAAAAACAAAAGGAAATAAGGTAATTTGTACAGTCTGTTGCTCGTTTGAAGAATAAAAGGTATTTAGTTATAAGTGGTACATATTACTTTTTAATAATTTCTTAATTATCTTTCCGTCTTTAAATACTCCTAAGATCAAGGATGGGCAAACTAAGACCCACGGGCCAAATGTGGCACTCAACAGAGTTTTGTGCAGCCTGCAAAAAACAGCGAAATTAGAGAAAATTTAAAGACTAATCAATTTTGTTAAACTGATCACATTTCTCAATATACTTGAGCTGAAATTTTGTTTTTTAATAAGTTGTTGTTTTTTTTATTTAATCATTTTATTATACTTATGCAGTTTATATTTTGTATTTTCTTGGTAAAAAAAAATGTAAAGTTACCAAACGACCATTCACAGTTTTAAAAGGTGCAGCCCTTGCTGTTTATGGCCCAGTCAAAAAGGTCCCCAATCCAAAGTTTATCCATCTTTGCCTTACACTTAGACCTACTTTATTCTCTGTAGTGTTTGTGCCACACTTCTATTCTCCTTTTCCCCACCTCTTTTCTTTTATCAGCACTTTCTTTTTCCTTGTTCTTTCCCTCTCCATCCAGTGCAGACAACAAGAGACCAATCCACTCATACTACACATAGTTATCATTTCAACTAATTCAACAACAGTTCGCAGGTTGATCGTCTCTTAGGTCTACGAAGCCATACTTCTATCCATAATTCTGGTCTCATTTATGTCCATATGTTTTATACAACTAGCACTTTTTATATCTCTCTGTTGTAACGTTTAGGCGGGCTATAAGCTAATAAATTAGTTTAACAATATGCGTGCCTAAGGTCCCATAAACACCTCTGTTTTGTAGCCATATTTTTTTTGGCTCTCAGTACAGGTTAGAAATGAACATGACACACCTCCTATTCCTACATCTTTGCTTTCACTCCTGCACAGCTAACGTTTTTGAGCCTTCTTCCTCCCCCTCAAATTATGACTAGATGTATGAAAACTGCCACCAACATGTTTTCTACTGTTGAAATTGTCCACAAATGCTGTAAGAACACTTTTCCTTTCCTCTGCTTGTTTTAAAACAGACATAACTCTCCGAATTCGGTGTTTACGCAGACCAACTTGGCGTGGGAGAGGATACATCTTTTTATGCACACTGTCATTAGCATTGGTTTTCCGATTTTTGTTGCTGGGCAAACACATGCCTTTCTGTGAGTAACAGAGAGAGGCCTTTTTCTCAGAATTATTAACCTGAACATTTTTCGAGGCATCCAACTGCGGTCTTGTGGCATTCTCCCTCTGGTGTGAAGAGCTCAGGTCTTTTGGTCTGTCCTCATCACTACAATGTAGTAACGTTGAAAACTGTTCAAATAAGTTCTTGCCCCAACACTTTGAAAGTGAAGAGGAGAATGATGGAGAAGAGGAAAAAGATGTTTCCTCGGCGTGCTTCTCACCTGTATCTCTTGGAACTAGACCTGCTGCTGACAACCTTCTTGCAAAAGCACTGGCACCTTTTTCTGGCCTTGCCTTTTTACTTTTTTTCTCATGATTTTTTATTCTGTTTTCAGCCTTCAAAAGGCCAATGGTTGTTTTTTTCCCTATTCCACCACTATCTGCATACTTTCGAGGTTTTCCTACTTTCCTGGTGATCTTTTCATTTGCACCAAGACATGGTTGAGCTTTGGTGCTATTCACCGGAACAGGTCTTTTCTTTGAGCCATCTTTACGCGGTCTCCCTCTTTTTCTCTTTGTACCTATTGTAATGTTTTCACCTGTAGCAACTGTTTCAATTTTTCTCTCATGTTCCTTCACAGAGCCGCAGTTACTAACTTTTTGTCCGTCACACGTTCTTAGTTTTTTATTTGGAGGCCCAACAATGTTGACAGCATTAGTTCTTGACTTGTCATAACACTCCTCCATTATCAACTTCCTGGAAAGCTTAGGTCTACTTTTAAAGTGTGGGGAATCTTCCTCTCTCTTTTTAATTTTCTCCCCTGAATTGGAAAGACGTAACCAAATGTTGTGTTTAGGTTTTAGGCTATTGGATGATGACTTCCTTGTTACTGAAGACACAGTTTCATTTTTCCTTTTCGGAAGAACCTTCTTTTTTGAGACAAAGTTTTGAGAAAAGTTTTCATCCACTGAGAAAGACATGTCCCTATTCACACTGGACAAAAAACTGCAGCCACCAAGTTCATCCACGATCGAAGATGTCCTGGAATTTGATGACCGGCATCGGTCAGTTTCACTAGACACAGATCGAGGTGACCCTGAACGTGGTGTGTTACGTGTACCTGGGTCAATCCAATGATTCTTCACACCAACTACAGGAGAAGTCAACATCTTTCGTAAGATAGACGGCGAGCTCTCAAGCTTTGGCAGTGTGTTCGCTATAAGTGAATCGGACAAAAGAGATTTGTAAACCGTTTTCCTGTTCTGAGTGACTTCTGCAAACGTTTCCTCGGACACGTAATTAGCAATGCTCAGAGGAAGTCTACGCAAGCAAACATAAGCCACTTTTTGCCTTGTCCTCAAACCTAAAATGTTTTCTACATTCGGGGATGAGAAACTGAGTCCCTTGGGAAATACAGCCACATTGTCCCAGTCGGGCTCAGATTTGGATGTAGTCCAGTACGCTATTTCTGCCGTGGTCAGGGGCTTCAAGTCCACAGTAAGGCTATTTTGAGATGGAATCCATTTCCGGAGGTCGGCTTTGGAGATATATTTGAGCTGAACTGAGCAAGGTTTCATCTGTCTACGAAGGATGCGACTACATTTATTGAGGCCGGAATTCGCACGCTTCATAAACTCTCTCCTTTGTTTGCGAGTGAACTTATACTCATGGAAGAACTCTGGGTGCAAGACGTTTCTTTTCATACTGTAGCCTTTGAAGGTGACATGATATGTCAGATGCCGTGCTCTGAGAGGCCTGCTTGATAAAACACTCTTCTTAGGGGTGGATGTCAGGCAGTGACTTTCAATATCTGACAATACATGTAAGCTCGGATCCCCCTTAAAATGTTTGTTGACCACTTGACCTAGCAAAGAACTGAGGTCTATGTTATACAAGGACTTTGTTTTTCCTATGTTTTTCCTCTCCGCTACCTTCTGGCTGTCTTGGGGATCATCTTTTTCTTCCTCTTTGTGACCTTCTGTTTCTTCAGTTTTGTGATTCTGTGAATTGAAAGACAATTGGCGTCGGAACGAGAACGACTGAGATGCTGCTGCCGAAACGTCATTTCCCTCTCTACTCAAGTGAGAAAGAAGACATTTGGGAGTTCGAGGCAATGTTGGTGTCATGGGGATTACTTCCTCCTCCAGATCCAGCGTCTCACACTCTGTGTTTCTTCTCTTTCGTTTTTGGCACACCTGGGCTGCTTTAGTCTTCGGAAGAAGTCCTATCATCGACATGTAACTGTCCTTTGACGGTTCCATCACCAAGTCCCTCACAGCAGTCTTGGGCAAAGTCGTGGATGGACTTAAGGCGCTCTGGGAGCAGGACAAGCAAGGTGGGCTATCCCCTGCATCACACACCTGCGCTGCCTTAGAAGGAGGAGTAATAGCCTGAAGGTCAGGAGGTCGCATGAAGCATTCCGACTGATGAGCATGTAGGGAAGATCTCAGTGGGAACTCTTCAGCACAGTAAAAACAAATGTACACCTCGATAAACTTGTTTTCGTCACCACCTGCAGGAGAAAAGAAAATGAATTGTACTCAAAATATAAAGCAATGTGTCTACATAACCATCTAGCACCTGAAACCCAAATCAAAAAAGAAAGAAAGACTGACAGAGAAAAATACTCTACATTTAATAGGACAGAGCAAACATTACATTTCAAAAGATTTAAATCTCATAAGAAACTGGAGTTTTTTTTCAGCTGATTCAATAATTTTATTACAGTATGTGTTGTGGAACCCCCAAGGAACCCGAAAACGGGGAAGGCCAAGCGAAACATGGAGAAGATGTGTGGAGAGAGGCAAGGAAGGAACAGGACAGACATGGTCAGAACTGGCAAAGTTATCCCGGGACAGAAGGAAGTGGAAATCCCTTGTGTGTGGCCTGTACCATGATAAGGGTGAGGGGCAATGATGATGAATTAAAATTTGTTCTAACATGATGTTGTTAATAGGTTGGTTGGTTTTCAAGAGCATACGAGGCCATCAATCTCACAGAAAGATGTGATACCGCCTACTTCTTGTATCTCCAAAGAAACAAGAGTGTAACTGCGAAGAGGTCACAATACATACAGGCCTTAACCCTTTCACTGCAAAATTCTCCTGTCGACGAACAGCAAGTGGAGCGCCATGTTTGCTAATTGCCAACATAAATATTTCAGTTCATTAATTAACATGACACCCACTTCTTTCCAACACTACAATGAACAAAAAGGACTCTGAAATAGTTTGTTTCTTTTTTTTAATCCAGTTCTTCTCACTGTTTCTTAATAAAAAAAATTTTGCTCGGATTCAGCTACCTAATATAGCTGGCAGTGAAATGGTTAAGTTCTGAATTATTGAGCGTACATAGGCCAGCAAAACTTAACTACATCTTGGTATTATTCATCTTGTGTCTGTGAGAACACAAAAAAAGTGAACGATAATATCTAGATCTTGGTAATTTGTTGCGTCCAATGCTGATTAAAGAATAGATAATTTTAATAACTGATAACATCAAAAGTTGGTGACTTACTCGAGATGGTTAGTACTGTATGACATTTTGTAATAATTGTTCATATTATCATGAAGTGCATTCTGCGTGACACGACCCCATGTTGTACATTGAATGTTGTCTCAGACTTCGTAGAACGGACAAGCTGGCAACTTGTTTCTTAATGTGATACATTGTGACAATATGCAAATCAATACACCATATTATCAGTTCCCTTTTTATGCTTGAACTTGAGCACTTACTGTTTTGAACATGTCATGCAATAATTCGAAATGAACTGTTTATTTATTGACTGCAACTATTTGTTTTCTTTTCAATATTACCCACGTGACCCCTTTGATCCTGGGTATAGTTGATGGTCTGACCCCTTTGATCCTGGGTATAGTTGATGCTCTGTTTTCTAGTCTGATTTACGTTATTCTAATATGGCTGACAATTAAGACGCATGTGTTTGAATAAATTGAGCCCCTGAGAACAACAATGGTCTAAGTGACAATTTTTCTCATTTTGAGAAAGTTGGCTTTAAAGGAAATTTGCACTTTGTCCCCCAAAGCAAAGAAGTTAAACTTATTTCTATTTTTCCTTTTTTTTTTGTAAAGAAAGGTATATATCTCATTATTGAGGCTACTTTTGGTAACAATATTTTTTCATTTGTCAGGAAATTATGGAATGTTTTGGACTTAGATCACTGTTGTCTATGTCCAAGAAACGAAATAATTCTCTTGTTTTAACAAATAAGAACTTAGACCCTTGATGAATTAAAGATTTCGATCTGCTGAACATCATGGTAGTCATACCACAAAAAACACCCGAATACCACTCAGGACCATTGTTGTTCTCAGGGGAACAATTATTTCTTAAGAAATATTACAGAACTTTTACATAGCGTATAGACCGTCCAGGTTTCCATTATCTTTATTGTGCGCTTCTGGACATGGAAGACATAAAGGGACACACAACATTAAAAGTATTGGTTTCAATGACATCTTCAATAGTTCAGGTCCTAAGGTTTGAATACGAAAATATGGTTTTTTGTTGTGTCTTTTGTTTCAAAAATACCGGAAAATGGCTTTGTCTTTTGTGGTTCTTTTTCTACTAATTATTCGTGTAAAACTAAACACATGTACTTTTAAATCGAAATTGATAATTAAACTGATTAACATTTGAGCAGGAAGGCTAAGCCATGAGAAGCCTTGTACGGAATTGTCTTGGTCATAGATTGTAGTGAAATAGTGAACTTGGACACGAAGAGAATAGAAACGATGCACACCAAAACAGCTTTTCCTTTCATAAATATATCAACTTTTATATTGTTCAAACTCACGTTTTATGACAAGATATTTAGCTTCAACGCCATGCAGTCAAACTGGTGGTTTCTTTACAAAATCCTTGTACTGTGTAGATTATATTCCACAAACCATGCGTTCAGTTTACTGCACTCCGACTACGGTAAACTTTTACTGTCTAATTAGATCTAATGTTTTCTCCTAGACGCACCCTTGTTGAATCGTTTCTGTATTGTTATTTTGATTCCTCGGCCGAATTCGGGTCAGGTTCTGCTAATCTTATGCATACAGATGCAAGCTAAAGCAATACTGATTATCACCATTATTGTACATTAATTTATGGTCTCACTCTCATTGCCTCTGCAACTACGTCACGCAAACATCAAGCATTGACGTCATCTTTTTTATGTGTTTCATTGTTTCGTCGAAAAGAAAAAAAGAGGAATGAAGAGAGAATTTTAGAGTAGATGACTTACAAACTTGAAGGATTGACCATTAAATAAAAAAATGCAAAAATAACATTTACTCAACGCGTTCAAGACCCCACATACTGACTTAATTAATCCCTGTTTTAATACAATGAAGTGGACCCGGTAATTCTAGATAACTTTCTACATTACACACTAGTTTCTCATACGTTTACTTCCCCTACAGAGAAGATCTACGTCGGTACCCAGGTCTCACCTAGACGAGGGCGTCTAAAGGACACCTGGATTCGATCCCACGACTTTCGAGTTGTGAGTCCGATAATTGGTCTACTGGCCAATTACTCCATTATAAACATAACAATTATTCGATTATGATTACGCGAAAATTCGTATCCACGGCCCAGTACATACAAAACCTCCCAAGGTACTTCATAATTTCCCTATCCCCAATAGATGCCCACCGCTCAGATCTTTTACTCTGAGCAAAACCTCGTGAGCCCTGTAGAAAATGAACACAATAATAATTGTGAATGAATGGTGATTAAATATTATACAGTTGCTTGCTTTTCAGAACGGCGTCGCCAATAGTGACTGTGTGTGAAGGCCCCCTAAAACAAGGTCCATTTCGATGAGAAATCCTAAAGTTTATAATATTAAAATGTTGCCTTCAGTCACAAAATGCGAAAATGACTAAAAACGTAACTTGTGTTTCGGAGAGGGCACGGAGATCAATTGGTTCATTGATTGGAAACGTTTATTTCATGATAGTAATATAATGTTAAAGCTTGGTAAGTTAATTCTTGAACAAAATAGATCTACATGTATTTAACTTTGCGTATTCACTAGACGGAAATCATTTTTTTCCCACGTCTCATACTTTAAAAGACAGTGCTGGGTGCTGAGATGAAATGATTCACGAAGATAACTCAACATGTTAGTTTCTGCAAAGCCGTCGGATGTGATGATCCTTGTTAAGAAATTCAATACTGGAAGCCTAATAATTCAGTTATTTGTCTGTCTGAGTTTGTGTGATACATCTCATGGACGGCCATAGCAGGAGATGACAGGCTTAATCCCCAACACAGTCTAGTTACCCATACAGCCGAACGTACTCAATCATAGATGCCTCATATCAAACTGGATCAACACCTGTGATTCTCAGACTAGGCTCCGAAGTTTCCTAGGATTTTACAGGTACCGCGAAGGGGATTTTTGAGTTTTAAATTTTGACGAAGGGTATGTGAGTTTGGGATAAAAGTAAAACTACGATTATTCCTTCATGTTAAATTTTTCCACGTAAAATAAAAGACTAAGGTTTGTTGATTTTGAATAATTTTTTTTTTTACCGAATAAAAATTTTGTGACGTTAATTGTACTTCATTTAAAAGAGGTCGAGAATAGTACGGAACCTCTCGTTTAGCATCCAGCACCCTATGATATACCTCTGAGCATCTTCGTCTGTAGTAGATCATGTGAACATAATATGTTTAATTCCTTCCATTCATTACGTAGGTGTATAGAAGTAGGCGGTCAACCCATAATAAATATTCCAACGAATCTTAGCAGATTAATTGCACTTAGTCTCTCATGTTAGGGCCATTCCTTCACTGTCCAGTGAAACGTCCTTTTTTCTTTTCTTTTTTTTTTTAGACTTAAATTTTATTTTAGTTCACCCAAGCCATGCATTTTCCTTTTTCTTTTCTTTCTTTTTTTTTCTTTCATTAATATAGTCGATTAAAAGAATTATGAATTTGATCTCCCTCTTCAGCTTTTTTTTTATATTTTGTGTGCATTTTGATGTGTGTGCGTATGTGTATTATATATATATATATGTGTGTGTGTGTGTGTGTGTGTGAGTGTGTGTGTGTTTACGTGCATATGATGAAAAGAGGATGGGAAGGGTGGTTGATTTTTTTTCGTACTTGCTCTCTCTCTCTCTCTCTCTCTCTCTCTCTCTCTCTCTCTCTCTCTCTCTCTCTCTCTCTCTCTCCCTCCCTCCCTC
>JBDFRD010099051.1:0-13418 GCA_039654405.1 Bullina lineata
AACCATGCTTGACTTGAATCCTTTTTTTTATTTTACAAGTAGATCTTTACTTCCGTTGCAAAGGGCTCCGTAGCGACACACCAACTCATGGGTGCACGCACCTCTCAATCCATCAATGTACGCATCCGCTCCGTTCCCAGAACGGGAATTATGCTTGTCTTATGAAAAGATCAAAACACTTCCACAACTGTACTGGGTCACCCTATTAGCAAACATGACTTGACTATATAACAAATGTATGAAAAAAATGAAACAAGAGCCACTGTTGCACTTGAGGGAACTGAAGGCAAAGAATGATCACAGAGAATGGAAGCTAATCGTTGCCCGTACTATTGTAGATTTTGATTGTAAATTAACATGTGTTTCATAAATATAATACATTTTTTTCTCTCCTGCTTGCTTCACAAACTGGTTTATTGTTTTGGCACATATTCACGTCAGCATCTTTACTGACATTTTGACGTCACTGAGGCAAGAATTCACACCTTTATTCCTAACTAAAGGCTGGGTTTACTTAACCCATTACATCAAAAATCTAGGCCATCAAAAAGAACTCGAATAAACAAATACAATAAAGAGAACTGTATAACTTCTCCTTGATTTGTCTCTTTCCCTTCTTCAATATCCATGTATTTTATTTGTTTGAGAGACAGGAGACTTCTACAGCATGAAACCTTTGCCTCCACTGAAAAAATCTGAACGTAAAAGACATATATGTGGATTTCAGATACATAAAAGGCCATAACTTGATCCTTCAGAATATCCACTATTTTTCAAACCACAACATTTCTAAGTTTTCAGTGATCTGTTTGATTCCCCCCCCCTCCCTCTTCCCCCAAGAAAGTGTGAAATGATAAATCATGACCAAGCTACAGCACAATGTCTGTGATCACATGGATTTCAAGGTCTTGTACTCCTGACTATTCAGATCTTAGAACTCTGTGCAGTGTTGAGACTGTTTTGAGAGATGAAATTAATTAGAACTTAGGCAATACCATGTCTACGTTTCAACACTAGCGACACAGAAAACCCCCAATCCAACACTGATCATTTGAGAAGTCTGGCTTGAAGTACGTCAGTTCAAAAATGCGATTATAATGCTGTTTTCATTGGAAGGGAAAGTGGCACCAGTGGAGTATATGATTGAGAGTATTACCACGTATCTCTATAACCTCCATTCAGTTTGGAAAAAATATGTTCATATCTACATAAATTGGTGCATTATGTCTGCACCCATCTACATGTTAATTAGATCTGCCTCTTAAAAATATACACACGCTTGATTTTGCTACCAACATCTACCAATTCTCAGCAAATCCACTCATTCAAACAACAGCACGGTAATATAATATTTTATCAAGCATGCAACGCCCATTAACTGGACATTATGTCTGTTTTAGGTATGCAGATATTCACAAGCATAATTAACACACACTGCAAGTTCTGAGAGAGAACGCTAGAGGTTTTTTCATTCCAAACAAACACTGTGGTCACTGACCACTACACTAGACTACACTAGGTCAATAGTCAATAGCATTGATATGGCACTTGAAACAACAAACTGTGATTAGAAATCAAGGATCTTGTACAAGACAATCTAGCTCATCAAGCTAAAACAGTGAACATGTTTATATTCATATTTGGCACAGAGTCAATTAAAGCAAGGACTAGCTCCACACATTATCACACTCGCTATACAGCAAAATAAATCCTGTTCAAAAAGAAAAACAAACAAAAAAACAAAAAACAAGAAAAAAAGATTTGGCTCATTAACAACTAGGATCTAATCACAGAACATGTTGTTTCAGGGGATGATGCCTCTCATGTTACACCCTATGGCATCCAAGGTAACATTCATTTTTTTTTTTCGAGAACAGAGCTTATTCTACTGAACACTTGGATTATCTTAACATATTTCTAACATTGTTTTAACATATTTCTAACATTGTTTTAACATATTTCTAACATTGTTTTAACATATTTCTAACATTGTTGTAACACATTTCTAGCATTGTTTTAACACATTTCTAGCATTGTTTTAACATATTTCTAACATTGTTTTAACATATTTCTAACATTGTTTTAACATATTTCTCGCATTGTTTTAACATATTCCTAGCGTTGTTTTAACATATTCCTAGCGTTGTTTTAACATATTTCTAGTTTTGTTTTTCATGTTCACATGAAAAAAGCTGTTGAACATTTCAGTCATGAACAGCATGTTGATCAACGAAGCAGACCCACTTAAGATTGAACTGTTTATGATCTTATGATCAACAACCTTTTCACGTCACAATTCTTTGAGACGCTGACCTCAAGCATTGATTCAATCATCGCACACGTGTCACATTTACATATGCACACGTGTCACATTTACATAGGCACATGTGTCACATTTACATACGCACACGTGTCACATTTACATATGCACACGTGTCACATTTACATACGCACACGTGTCACATTTACATACGCACACGTGTCACATTTACATACGCACACGTGTCACATTTACATACGCACATGTGTCACATTTACATATGCACACGTGTCACATTTACATACGCACATGTGTCACATTCACATACGTACACGTGTCACATTTACATACGCACATGTGTCACATTTACATACCCTGTACACTAAGAATATGTGACGCAAACTGCAACGCATTTCTCAAGTCAGCAACAGACAATATGACATGTATAAATATATATAGAATATATAGACTCCATCAATATTTGGCAACCATGGCATAAGTCAATGACAGGATTAATAGGAATCCAGGTGAAAACATTGATGAATAAATAGAAAAAGTGCTTACTATAATTCACAATATGTTAAATAAAATCCAAGTTTAATCCAGGGCCTCATGTTCAAGCAATCCCTGGAAAGGTTTAGGAAGAGTGTAAAATTTGTTTCCAAACAAAGGTAAAATGATCAGAGATTTTCTGTTTTTTCTTTTTTTAACTCCTTTGGTTATGCTCCCTTCAGATGCAACTCATTCTGAATGGTTGAAACATGTTAACAGTTGACAATCTTAAAATCAAAACAAACAGGACCCCCTAATTTGTTAAGTATCTGCAAATTATTTCATTTTTAACAAGATCAAAGCAGAGTTACACACTTTTAGTGCATCTCATTTTCATTGGTAGGAAAACTTGTACGAGAGGCGAACTTTCCAATCAAATATAGAAGAACAGAATGATACAAATCTGCAAACACATGATCAAAGCACAGTAATCCCATAAAGCTCTCGTCCAATATGGTCATGGTTTCAACAGTTCCTAAATTCATCATTGGGTTTCATTGAAATACATTCACTGAAAATAAATTGTTATATCTCATAACTGTTCAAGTCAAGTGGACCAGATCTAGAGATTTAATACAATCTCATTTTATACGAGTTCAAAGTGTTTAAACCAGACACTTCCTGCTTCCCTGGTGATACAGACTTGATATATTCACTACTCACGCATTCTGGTAAAGTTAGACAACAACGAAAA
The DNA here is from genome assembly GCA_039654405.1 of Bullina lineata. Classification (NCBI taxonomy): domain Eukaryota; kingdom Metazoa; phylum Mollusca; class Gastropoda; family Bullinidae; genus Bullina; species Bullina lineata. Next base: position 3,507 of record JBDFRD010099051.1, read on the forward strand.
CAAAATGAAGCAAAGATACATATTGTACAAACTGAACATTATTCACTTCACAACACAGGTTTTCAAAACAGATTTTAAATTGAGGTAAACAAAGAACAAACTATTGAGAACAGACTTGAGAGTGGGGTAAAATATGTTTAACTCCAATTTAAAGACACCAGAAATGATAACAAAGGGACCTTCAAATATAGAGAATTAAGAGGTGAGGAAGTCATTTAGAATTTTCAAGCATTTACTATCCTAAGCACCTACATGAATAAGGATTATGTACAATGCAGCCGAGGAAGTCGCGACATAACATGCACAAGATGTTCTTTCTATATTCCATGCACCAGTTTGCACATAGTAGTTCTGAATTAATGATGAATATTCCACGCAACAGTTTGCACATAGTAGTTCTGAATTAACGATGAATATTCCATGCACCAGTTTGCACAAAGTAGTTCTGAATTAACGATGAATATTCCACCCAACAGTTTGCACAAAGTAGTTCTGAATTAATGATGAATATTCCACGCAACAGTTTGCACAAAGTAGTTCTGAATTAATGATGAATATTCCACGCAACAGTTTGCACATAGTAGTTCTGAATTAACGATGAATATTTGTCTACAGACAAGGCACTTCCACTGGAATCAGTTCGACAATGATGGAATATCTAGTTCTTCACTATCTCATTTCTTAATACTTTTTGAAGTTCTTTTTTTTTCTGAAACAATGAGTACCTTCAGTTAAAAGCTTATCACTTTACAAACGGGGAGATAGGACTGAAACGATATTTCTAAAATAATGTCCATCCAAATACATAAGAACATAGTGTGAAAGCCTTAGTAACACGTATGCCAAAAACATCAAAATATTGAACAAAAAATAAAACTGCTATGGAGACTCTAGTCATTGGTTGACAAAAAAACCCATTTCCTTATGAGATTAAAGGGGAGGGATAGCAGTGGATCCATCAAACAATTAATTCACTTCTACCCAATACATCAACACAGATTACACGTTTCAACTAAAATGTAAATCACAAATACAGAAACACCAGCAATGCTAGATCTTTGAGATTCATAAAAACATGAACAACAACAATTGGGCACAGTGTTCCAGAAATAACGATCTTGTCTCTTAGAAAGCTGCTAAACATTCATCAGTCTGGGTATTGAATCAATAAATTCCGGTACAGAGAACAAATTGTTTGTTGTATTCATACAGATGAAATAATCTGCGATGAGATGATCACAGATAAATACAATAGGAACAATCAAACTTTAACTGCACTTTGGATAAAAAGGAAAAAAAAGCACAAAGGATAAATAGCTTGTCACATTTAAAGAAAACGAGGTTTTGTTTTTTTGGTTGAAATTAACTACTGTAGGGGCCTACTGAGATCCTGAACATTATATCACATTTCCAAGAGGAAACAAAATTGTATTGAGATAAAAGAAAAATAAAAAAGCAACAAAACCAAATAAACACAAAAAGCAGTAACTAGACGCTTCAAACAAAAATGCATTAACACCTGGAGTGTCCAAACACCAAAAAAAGGTTTGGTACACTCAAAGTAGAACCAAATGGTAAAAACAGAAATTCTACTAAATAACTCAACATAATGCATTGCTCAGCACAACACGTATGACCTGAGATAATGGACAGAGTAAAGAAGTAAGCTAAGAGGTAACAAGTCTTCAATAGCTTGCACCATTCATGGATGAAATGGGATTGGTTTTACCATGCTGAAAAGAAAAAAAAATGTTGGTGTATCTACACTGGTGATCGCCAAAGACTCGTGGCAGATGAACCCAGTTTCCTGTATCACAGTGTGTTACATAAATGCATAAATAAGTAAGTAAATAAATAAACAAGCAAATAAATAAATTAATGTATATAGGAGTATACTTTTTGAAATTCTTGTTGTTTTTAAACGGCTTCAGGAGAAGTGGATATTAAAAAATAAAAAATAACAACAAAACTATTTACTACTGAAATTTCAGAACAATAATTATGTACACAACATTAAAAAAAAGTTGAGGAAAATATACACGTCATTTGGACGAATGTATACTCTAAAAACCTGAAGTGCAATAGTACATTTTTGGCATGTTTTCAAGACCACGGCTAATACAAAGCAGCCCATACCTTCATGCTTGATGATAGCTAACACAAAGCAGCCCATACCTTCATGCTTGATGATAGCTAACACAAAGCAGCCCATACCTTCATGCTTGATGACAGCTCAAGTAGACCAGCACTTGAGAACAGAAAAACAATTATCGCAGCAGCACCCGTTACGTAAGTATCTCCAAAAAACAAAACAAAACAAAAAAAATTAAAGAAAATTGGCTGGACGTAATCATTCAAACATGCAGCAGAAAATATGACACTTATTGTTCAACAAATTTCAGCCTTTTCTTCTATTCCTAAGAAATGACAGTAAGAATAAGGAGAATAATGAAGGTACGAAGCACTTCTCAATATAAAGAACTGCCATCTGAGGTGCAGCTATGAAACATCAGGTCTGCCACAAAGAACACAAATTCAATCAAGTAGATCAGAACACATAGCTGTCTTATCATTACTTCTTTAGATTTATAACAATATGAAATCATAACTTGTTTTTATAACAAAAATCTAACATTCAAACACATGCACAAAACAATGTTCAGTGTTTAAATCTACATTAAGTGTAAACAGATACTTCAAATACTTTCAGAAAAGTCGAGTACATTGTGCACTGAAACCAAAACTAGCTAAAGTGCCAGTATTGTATGAAATCATCCAAACTTGACATTGTCACTATAAATCAATACATTTAAATATATGTATAAAATTATATTTATACTTATTTCATGGTCCTGCTACTGTTTTAGTTAATGCCGTGGTCACAGAAGAAAATAATACCTCACAATGAAAGAGTTCGTATTTTTTGTCAAAATAAGGATCCAGTCTACACACAAGTATTTTGAAGAAAAAGGTACACACATACTTTTAAAAATCCAATCATAATCAGTTGGACGACGTGTTGGAGGTCTCAGAACATTTTGATTTCACAAACTGTTACCATTATTTCAACAAGAACAAAAAAAAAAATCTGAAAAAGTTTATGGAAAGGATTTTTCATCCTGATGACATAAAAAAAGCTTAAATTTCGTAAGTTTGTCTTTCTCTCTCGAGGATACTATATCAAGAATCTCTCATAAATGTCTCATCTTTCGCCCTATGACAAATGCTTAACTTACAAACAGGTACATGAACCCAAACCACAATAAATTTAGAAAAAAAAAGAATGTAAAAAACATTTTTTTTCCAACGGGCAAAAGCGAGTAATTCACGCTTTCATTTACTTACATTCTATCAATGACTTTCCCATAACTACATCAACTAATTTGTTTTGACAGATCAGGTAAGTACAAGAAAAAAAAAATACAAAAAACTTCAAAACTTCAGGGAGAGAGAACAGCCTTTCAGATCAAAATGTCACAATTTAGGAAAAAGTCATCGTGATTAATATCAAAAGTTGTGGAAAAAAACCCCACGAGATCAATGTTTCATCAAAATTGAACAATTAATTTTGCTTCCTGCTAATTTGCGAATACTATCAGAGCTTAAATTGATTGAATTAATGAAATCAGGAACCCAAATGAATGGGAAGCCTTAAAATGGAATTCAAATAATCATGATTAACTACTAAATTGGTGGTTTCATTTTAAAAAAAACCTGGAAAGAATTATGCTCCACGTGATTATGATATCAGACGATCTGACAAGAAAGGAGATTAATAAATTTCTCAGATAAAAAGAAGAAAATACTTCAGTTATAAATGTGCATAAAGATAAGAAGCCCCTATCTTCCGAACTAATTTTTCAACCTAAGCATGAGCATTCTTGCACTACAAACTAAATGACTGAAGTAAAACAGCTCACAATGCAACATGACACAATTAGAAAACTGTTGCAATTCTTCTTTTTTAAATCACATGAATGAGCAAGGAAACACCCGTTTTCGTTGTAGTTCCTTCCTGATGCATACAGCAACTCTCAATACTGGGTGGAAGCCGTGGAGATTAACACATACCCCAATTCCTTTTTTCCCCTTCAATCTTTTTACAAGCAATCATATTCACTGCAATGATAAACTACTTCATATTAATCTAAACACAAGAACCTCGCTTCCACGCAGCAACTTCAAACTAATCATTACCTCATAACAAATAATTACGACAAAAAAAAAAAAATAGAACCGCATTTTTCTGCAGAGCGTATCCATCGGTGATTAATTATCGCTGGAACTACGAGAGAAACAGCCTGAAAACTTCCAAGGCTTGGAACCTCCGATGGCTCTCAATGCCAGCCATTCCTGTATATTAGGCACGGCACACACAGCCTCCTCTTCCTGACTGGTCAAAGGTCGCTTGGTGTCCACATTCATGGATGGCTTGTGAGTGCCATTTCCCAGTCCTGATGCCACGGAAGTTGATGTGGATGTCATATCCATGGCTACTGCTTCCGTCGAGGGGACAGTTGATGCTGAATCACATACTGAGGATGGATACAGTCAAATTGTGTTTTTAAATGATAAGAGAAGATATGTATAAAGTTACCTGCTTCTTTTTTGTTTGAACACAAACACGGATACCACTAAGATAAATGATAAGAGAAGATATCTACACAACACAAACACGGATACCACTAAGATAAATGATAAGAGAAGATATGTACACAACACAAACACGGACACCACTAAGATAAATGATAAGAGAAGATATGTACACAACACAAACACGGATACCACTAAGATAAATGATAAGAGAAGATATGTACACAACACAAACACGAACACCACTAAGATAAATGATAAGAGAAGATATGTACACAACACAAACACGGATACCACTAAGATAAATCATAAGAGAAGATATGTACACAACACAAACACGGACACCACTAAGATAAATGATAAGAAAAGATATGTACACAACACAAACACGGACACCACTAAGATGAATGATAAGAGAAGATATGTACACAACACAACACGGATACTTCTAAGAGACTTAATGATGATGAACCTGAAACTTGACTTATCGCTGCTAACTATCTTTTCTGCATTCTCCTTTACTCATGTTATATTCCATGCTCATTTTTTGTTACATTTTGTTATTAAAGCAACACAGAAAGCGTGGCGTCATTCCTTGTTAAAAAATAAATCTTGTTTTCTACCCCATAATTTTACTTAGGAAGTTTTCGCTGGAAAGTTAAAAATTCTTTTCAAGGATAAGTAACTAAACCAGAAACTTACTGTGACTTCATTCCATTATTTTAATAGAAAGGCATACAAACACATGTACTTAATCATATTAATGAGTAAATACTGAAGCTGCACAGAAATATACGAGTACCTTGTTCTTCAACATTGGTTTTCTTCATGTGCCTTATCTAAAGTTACCATTTTTAAGAGTAATAATTATGATGGGGTGCTAACAAAAAGATTCAACTATTCAATTCAGAGTGCAAAGAGAATGTGGTTTCCCACTACTTTTATCTAATTAATTTGCAAAGATCACAGACTGACAGTGGTAACAATTTTAATGTTCAAATACATAATAACAAATACTGAAACATAGCAGTAAATAAGAAAATAAAGAATGAAAACGAAAACTGTCTGTCAAGTAACCACTAGAATTTAGCGAGACGGAAAAGGAACAAGTGATTTAAAATCAATCAAAAGCAGACAGAAATATGACATACATAAATTGTCCATGGAACAATCCCGAAACTTTCCCGTCTGTTTCTGAGAAGGCTGCTTTTTCAACAGCACGACAATGCCTTTCATCTTCTGAAAGATGGCCAGGTTGACGATGCTCTGTTGAACTTCCTCGTTGGTCACCATCTTGCCCAGTTCTGCGTGCACGTAGTCAAAGTCTATGCCAAGCTGGACCGCACCCCACAGGCTGAAATGAAAATAAACAGAACAGGAAATAATGTAAAAGGAACAAAACTAAAACTTCCTTCAAGGCCTATGAGACCCATAGAGCCAGAGCTTATCCCGGTTTCTGTACCGTGAAGCGGAACAGATTTTTACTTCATCTCCTAACAGGCTTAGCAAAAATGACTTAGATAGTGGCACAAGTTGTAAAAAATCGAATGAATTTCATGGATAAATTCTAATGACCTAAAAAAAAAAAAAAAGGAGAAAAATGTGGTGTAATTTAATCCATGTATACCGTTAACTTTTCAAACGTGAATTATGAGTAATGAGTAATAAAATGTTATATTTTACACAAGCGTATGGAAAATATACCCACAGTATTTCTCTCTGCAACTTTACCTAAATCTGATCCTTTCCTTTAGAATGAGAGCCAGCCAGGCATTGCAGAGCGACACGGTAACCATGGATACGACCCCTATCTGTGAGGTCACCGACAAGTTTGATATCCCATTGACAATAGGCAGCAGAAGAATGTGAATCGTGTCAATGGCATATTGGCTGGGCGTGGCCTGTTCATCTGTAAGGAGTATTCACATAAAGTGAAACAAATTGGACAAGACAAAGGAGTATTCACATAAAGTGAAACAAATTGGACAAGGCAAAGGAGTATTCACATAAAATGAAACAAATTGGACAAGACAAAGGAGTATTCACATAAAGTGAAACAAATTGGACAAGGCAAAGGAGTATTAACATAGAATGAAACAAATTGGACAAGGCAAAGGAGTATTAACACAAAATGAAACAAATTGGACAAGGCAAAGGAGTATTCACATAGTGAAACAAATTTGATAAGGCAAAGGAAAGCCTGAAGTATTATTCCTTATACAAAAATAATAAATAATACACTTTCATTATTAGCTAGCTCTCAGATTTTTGTCAAATAAAGTTAACCTGTTATGTGAAATGTAAAAGTTCTGAAATGGCCCAATGAAAACAAGTTATTCTTGCAAAATGTTTTGATCACACATTAATAAAAACTTCTTTTATAATAGAATTCCTAATAAAATGATAAGATGCATGCTTTTCATAAAAGTTCTGAAACAAACATGGTTTGGTTTATGTGAATTACAAACATTTTATTACTTTTTTTTTAAACGAACAACAAGTTACGCAGACCTGCAGGAATTTTCCTTTTCCACATCCTCGCTGGCAACAAATTCTCTTGAAGGAAGCTGGCACACATTTCATTATACTTGTCGAGGAAACACTTCATAGCAGATCCGCTCAAGCTCTATCATGGGCAATATAAAAAAAAACAACAACATTAATATAAAAAGACAAATGCAATAAAAGTAAAGACTTTTAAGCTCCCCAACGTGTGCCTATAGTAAAGTTCCTTCAAGGCCAATGAGGCCTATAGAGTTGGAGCTTATCTGATTTCTGTAGCATGAAGTGGAACAGATGCTTTTTACATCATCTCCTAGACAGGATGCTAGTCTCTCGTAGGCTTACTTCCCCAGCAGAGTATGCTGGTACCCAATTCGCACCTGGGTGGGGGGAGGAAAAATGGTGTAAAGTGTCTTTCCCAAGGACAAAAAACGGTCACCTCCCGGATTCGAACCCTGGACCCCTGGATTAGGAATCCAACGCTCTAACCATTCGGCCACCGCGCCACACGTTTGTCAAGGGCGTGTCTAATTACCTTATTATCAACACCACCTTATTACATCTCATCTTCACTGGGTTTTTACTTGGTCCTCTACCACTGTTTCTGATTCCTGATTGTTTCTGGCCATTGTAAATTGTGTTTTAAACAGTTGTTGACCAATTGAAATATTCGTAATTTCCTTGAATTTGAATTTTAGGTAAGTTGAAGATAAGGGAGATTGTTTTGTCACCTTCCCTTTGTCCCATGCATTCTTTAGGATCAGAAACGGTTTTCTTGTTTTTCCAATCCTACCCTAATAGTAATATCTGATTCTGTTCTTACTTCTTTGTCTGCCATTCCAAGATATGTGAAAGTCCAAACCTCTTCTATAGGTATTCCCTATACATTTAATTTTATTGTACATGTACTCCTTTATGTCTAATCTTTCTTTTTCATTTGTTTTCTACTCATTTTTTCAGACTCTAAAGGACCCTGAGAAAAGAGCAAATTATGACAACTACGGTTACACCTCAGGCCAGGAAAGACAGCGACGTCCAAGTGGTGGTTTCCATCCTTTTGATGAATTTTTCCATGGAGGGTTTCAACATTTTGGATTTGGAGGACGGGAGAATAATGGGATGGATAGGTTTCTTCTCAATCTTCGGTAAGCTTCAGCATTTATATACAATAATAAATGACACACAAAAAGATGACAGTGTAAGAGCGCTACACATAAAATGGATGTTAGATGTCACAGGATGGCACCAAATGTATTGAGATTATGATAAACACACTGCATCCAAAAAGAAAGAAGTGAAAATCACATATATATATTTGTAAATAGTAGTAGGATGACTTACTTGACTTATGCCTCTTAACTCCTTAAGGAACATAGGGCGGCAAGTAGTAGGATAGCACCTCATAAAAAGGAAGAGGAGTAATGTATTTTCTGTATACATGGCTTTTGACACACTCAATAGAGAGGCCCACTGGACAGTCCTAGAGCATATTGGATGCCTGCCAAAGTTTATATCGATAATCAGGCTTTTCCAAGACGGCATGACTGGCCAGGTTCTCTCCAGTGGGAATGTGACAGAAGCCTTTGCAATCAGCAACGGTGTGAATCAGGCCTGTATGCTGACTGTCAGTCTCGGCAAGGCAGAGGTGCTTCACCAATCTGCACCAAACACCCACCCACCTACACCCAGCATTGCCATCGACGACACACCACTTGCCAATGTCGAACATTTCAAGTACCTGGGAAGCACCATTTCTTGTGATGGCCCCTGGACAAGGAAATTGCCTCTAGAATCGGCAAGGCTAGCCAGGCGCTGGGCAGACTCCGTACCCGAGTGCTCAACCAACACAGTATCCGGCTATCAATAAAACTGAAGGTCTACAATGCTGTGGTACTTCCCTCCCTCTTCTACGGTTGTGAAACATGGACACTGTATTGCAGACATGTCAAAAAGCTGGAGTACTTCCACATGCGAGCTCTCCGTTCCATACTCAGAATCAGCTGGCAGGACCACATCGCCAACCTGGAGGTCCTTGAGAGTGCCAACTCCACCAGCATTTAGTCCATGCTCATCAAGGCCCAACTTTGATGGGTTGGACATGTCATCCGAATGGAGGAGTTTAGGATGCCAAAATGCCTGATGTATGGCGAGCTCCAGCTCGCCCAAAGCTGCAATACAAAGACACTGTGAAGGCAAACATCCGGTGGTGTCACGTCAAGCCGAAGGAGCTGGAGGAGTGTGCTATGGACAGACCAGAATGGAGAGCCTCAGTACACAAAGCTACTGCCAACTGCGAAAAAGCATGACATCAGAACCTCACTGATGCCAGAGAAAAATGACACAGAGCTGCATCAGTAGTGATCACAACAACGGCTGTACAGTGCCCCCACTGCTTGAGACTCTGCACCTCCAGGCTAGGACTGCAGAGCCACCTTCGTATACATCGGTGAGCTGCAGAATCGCAAACGTCATCATCGGATCTGATGGACAACCACCATCATACATGGAGATCGTTTAATTTTGATTGTTTGATGTTCTACACTTCTGTGACATCAATATTTGAATAGCTAAAGATGACGTCTTCAATAATATCATAGTTACGTATCTGATTTTATTTTAATTATATTTATTTACTTACATTCCTTTACATTTTGATGCCATATTTATACACCTATACACCGTCGTAGAGAAGTCAGAAAATAATCAGTTGTCACCCTCTTCTCTTATTGTTCACAGTGAGTTTGAAACCAAGTATCATCCTGGAACCAACAAAAATCCTTGCTTCATCTACACCTACACAGATTTTTGTTTCAATTG
>JBDFRD010099162.1:0-13414 GCA_039654405.1 Bullina lineata
CTCTCTCTCTCTCTCTCTCTCTCTCTCTCTCTCTCTCTCTCTCTCTCTCTCTCTCTCTCTCTCTCTCTCTGCTTCTACTGTAACTCTAGCAAGGACAGGAAAAATCAAATCTAAAAGGCTGAGAACTATGTATGACAAACAAACTCCTTTTTCATCTTGTTCAAACATTCCTAACAAAATCACAGGACTGGAAATTTTAATACATCCCTGTCAAATTTTTTGGGCATTGTTAGGTAGAATTTTTTATCATAAGTTTATACAGTGGTCTCCGCCTAAGAAACCGCCATTCTCGCAAACCGGAATTTTTCCTATGTAATTCGTCTGCATAAGAGCCCGTTTTCAACTAAAAAGTCCACCTAAGAACGCAATGTTCTTACCCGACTAATTTTTTTTTTTTGAAGCAGCCGCTGCCGAAAATCACAAGAAACACTGTCAGCCACCCTGCCTTTGTTCTAGAGTTATGCTCTAGCCATGGTGGAAAGCAAAGCCGCTTTCTCTCTGCCCCATCGCTCACCCCACCCCTCCCCCGTTTAGCAGGCCAAGCCTTCCGCTCTTATCGCCCAGCTCCATTCCTCCCCCAACCCCCTTGCGTCTTAGACCAGTCATAAGTGGCTAGATCTACGCTTTGTTGTTGTGTCCCGCCCCTATTCTCTGACCGACACCTTCAACACCCTTTCCCCCATCCTCCCCATTGTCTCAATGTCGTGTGACCCCGCAATCCCTACCCAGCCATGATGCAACACCCCTGTTTGTTTTGACCTACGTAGGCCTAGCGGAAGAGGCATCTCAGCGCCGGCTCAGAACAAAGATGGGTTTTTAAGTCAGATTTTATGTAATGGAGCCACCAGCATCTTGCATTGTTTTGCGTAATGGAGATGGGGATCAGGATAGTCTGGCAGGGAGTAAGCATGGTTTTGATTGGTGTTTTTAAAATTTAAGTAAGCCAATCACAGATTGATTTTGTCAGAGATGACGCTCCATTAATGTGTTAGTACGGCGACAAATGAGGGCTATTATGGTATGCATGATTTATCCCCCTTTGAAATCCGCCTAAGAGCCCGATCTGGCCAAGAACATGGTAATCGTGTCTCCCGAGGGGCGGGTTTTTAGTCGGAGACTACTGTATACCTACCTCCAAAAACACAAGAAGCTAGAACATGAAAACTCAGCGTGCAATGTCTTCAAATATATCTATACTCTCCTCCTGTAACTTTGCTCTGTGAATTAGAAATTGTCATTGCCAAGGATGCAGGTTACTGGTAGTTAACTCTCACTCATGCAAAGAAGGTGAAACAACCTCCTCAAATCTCTCCATCCGATTTTTCTGATAACATTTTTAAAAAATGCTTATAAATATATGTCTTACGTCTTGACCTTTTTGCCAAAATGAGGTGATTACTGTAGACACACATAAAGCATATATAGATAAAGTAAATGATCGTTCTTTTGTTTTTTCTAATTTTGTCAATACTCCATTCGTTAAATGACAATTTCTTTTGCGCAGATAAAAAGCGGGTGAACTTCTTAAAGGGCAAGGATGGCTGTGACTGGGTCTGGGTCATGGGGGAACACAAGAGTGACAGAACTGTGGAGCAAATCTTAGAGGAGGAAGCCCAGAAAACTGCCATGAAGATGGCAGAGGCTGAAGCTCAGGCACTCAGGTAGCATCTCATCACTACATCCGTCACCTCCCACCCCCCAACCCCAGCTCCAGGTGTTGCAAAGAAAATATTGAAGTTTGTTGATTAAATGTTATTTTTCTTTGTTATGTGTTGTTTTAGAAATAAGGTAGAAGCCTCCATCTCAATCTTATGCTCACTGGTAGAATCAGGCTGCTGCCTCCCACCACACACATACACACACACTTTTTTCCCTCCCATACCCTTTTCTCCCTTTTACTTTGTGGTTCAACCCTGAGTGTTCAATAGAAAAAACAGAGTATTTTTTTTTGTCCAAGCAAACAAATTATTTTAACTATGTGTGCGTGTGATGACCGTTTCCATTGAGTGATCTGGGGGACAGACATGGCACTAACTGTAGGGTCTGGAGACCACTTAATCTATCACCGTGCATCCTTTCTTGTATCTGTGATCACTGAGATCATTACTCTCAAACTTGAAGAAGGTGGTTTTTCATCATAAACTCAAGCCTCTTATTGTCACTCACAATTCCGCATCCTTTTTTTTTTCTAGTTTGCTAAGAGCATGATAGCTTAGCTCCGTTCCTTGCTCACCAAGCAGGCCTAGCCCAAATGTGTGCTTTTTTATCCAGGGCACACAGTGATGTTCCAGGATGGATTGCTTTAGAGTCGTGTTGCTCGGAAAATGTCTGCAGTAATAATGCAATTATTCCTCTATTGCTGATTAGACAGAAGCAAGAGATTTTTCATCTTTTTGGCGGGTGTGTGTGTGATGGTGTTGTGAAGTCCATTGAGTGCATTGTTGATAGTGTTGAAGATGATTTCTATCTCCTATGCATTGGTCCACCCGTTGTGGGTTGCATGCACCGGCTTTGGTTTGAGAAATGATGCTGTTTGTCGACTTTGAATAAACTTCTGTGTGGAGATGCTTGTGACAGTGTTCATAAAATTTCTCTTTCAAAATGCGCGAGTGTCCTAAATAATGATGAATTGGTTGTTTAACTTCAGCACAATATGTTTTAAGTATTCTGATTCTAGATTACATTTTGAAACAAAAACACTCATTTTCACAGAGCCGATTAGAAGATATTGATTGAAATTACGCTAACACAAAAAGAATAATAATTTAATATGCAACAGTATTAAAATATAATTTATCACTTTGGAACCAATTATCACAAGAACTTAACTTTTCTCTAAATAATGAAAGGATAATGTTAAAAGTAATGCAAAGGCGAACATATGTGTTGTTAGTGGATGGCTGTCTTATATAAGGCATTAAACTTAGGCCTTAAGGGTATTTTATCACTCTGGAGCAGTCACTCAGCATGCCCCGATCGACCTTTGATTCCGTATCAGTAACCCATAGAGAGGTGTTTTATGGCCAATGGTCGCACGAACTAAAATTAAAATACCTGGTTTGGTCATGTTTAGAATGCTGGGGTCTGCTTTGATTCCTTGATGGGTTTGTTTGTCTGCTTTGATTTCTTGATGAGTTTGTTTGTCTGCTTTGATTTCTTGATGAGTTTGTTTGTCTGCTTTGATTTCTTGATGAGTTTGTTTGTCTGCTGTGATTTCATGATCGGTTTGTTTGTCTGCTTTGATTTCTTGATGAGAATGTCTGCTTTGATTTCTTGATGAGTTTGTTTGTCTGTTTTGATTTCTTGATGAGTTTGTTTGTCTGCTTTGATTTCTTGATGAGTTTGTTTTTCTGCTTTGATTTCATGATGAGTTTCTTTGTCTGCTTTGATTTCATGATGAGTGTGTTTGTCTGCTTTGATTTCTTGATGAGTTTGTTTGTCTGCTTTGATTTCTTGATGAGTTTGTGTGCTTTGATTTCTTGATGAGTTTGTTTGTCTGCTTTGATTTCTTGATGAGTTTGTGTGTCTTCTTTGATTTCTTGATGAGTTTGTTTGTCTGCTTTGATTTCTTGATGAGTTTGTGTGTTTTGATTTCATTATTAGATGGGTTTGTTTGGCTGCTTTGATTTCTTGATGAGTTTGTTTGTCTGCTTTGATTTCTTCATGAGTTTGTTTGTCTGCTTTGATTTCTTCATGAGTTTATTTGTGTGTTTTGATTTCCTGATGAGTCTCTTTCATTTCTATCCTCCAGGGAGAAAGAGGAAGCTGAGGTTCACAGGCAGATGGAAGAAGAGAGACTGAGAATTCATCAGGAAAATGAAAGGAAGGAAGCTGAAATCAAGTGAGATATTAGATTTGTTTTTAAAGGAATGAGGCCCAAATCGGTTGACTTGGCGTTATTGTGGACAATTTCCAATCTGCAGAAATTATTTGAAGGAGCCATTTTCTGAAGCTTTTAGTCATGTAATAATTTTGTACACCTTACTTTAACCTGTTCCTACAATATTCCCATTTTTCTGCTAAGTAGGGTCCTGTATTCTCATGTCCCTAGTAAATACAGGGTCATATTCCCATGTTACGGGTAAAAGCAGTGTTATATATTTCCTTGTTCCTGGTAACTTGAGTGCTGTATTTTCATGTTCTTAGTAAACACAGTGGCACATTCCCATGTTTCTGATAAGCACAGGAATATAATATTTTGATGTGTACTTTTGAAACACTAGCCACAACCACTGTTATACACAGCAACACTTTATGTTAAAAAAAAACCCAAAACAAACTTTTTTTTAAAGCAGCTTACTTGATAGGCAAGACAGACCTAATGATCTTGCCATTGAGATTGTTGGGAGATGGAGACATGGTAAATTTTCTAATGGTTGATTGTTGCATTTGATCTGGTAGACGCCAGCAAGAAGAAGCTGCGCTGTATCAGTCCATCAAAGAGGCTCGACTGGCAGTGGAACGCATGGAGATTGAAAGAAAGAAGTTAGAAGATGAGGAAAAGAAGAGACTGGCAGAGATTGAGGTAATATTGTTTCTGAGAGGGAACTTGATAAATTAATGGAATTAGCATTATAATCAATGAGTAGTTTGGTTGATAACCCAAATCCAGTAGCATTAGAAATTTTATTTTTACAGTGGGTGTATCTTTTCTTCTTCAGCATTCTCAGATTTAATCCTCTTATTTGTAATTGATCAAAAACAGGTAAGGTCCATCTCATCTCAAATGCCTTTATTTTGAAAGTCATTAAATTAAAAGAGTGGCATTAACATTAGAGAAACAGAACTATTACAAAGTAGTAAGTATCTTACAGAACATGTATCTGTTTTAGGGAGAGTCACTTTTTATTATTATTAATATTTTTGTTAGCTCTGAATGAAGTTATGATGCTCTTTTAAAACTAGCCTGAATAGTATCTTAAAGTAATTTGCATTTGAGAAATTGTAACATAGGATTTGCAATAGTTTCCAAATTTAAAAACAAGAGTGACATAAATATATAAGTGCATCTTTACCTTTGACTGTCTTCACTGTTTGCTCAGAAGGTGATACTTTGCAAGTCCCGTAATCTTCCTGACAGGTCCTTATGTGGTGTTGTATTCTATCTCTGTGAATCCTCACCTGACAGGTCCATATGTGGTGTTGTATTTTATCTCTGTGAAGCCTCACCTGACAGGTCCTTATGTGGCGTTGGATTCTATCTCTCTGAAGTCTCACCTGACAGGTCCTTATGTGGCGTTGTATTTTATCTCTGTGAAGCCTCACCTGACAGGTCCTTATGTAGCGTTGTATTCTATCTCTCTGAAGCCTCACCTGACAGGTCCTTATGTGGCGTTGTATTCTATCTCTCTGAATCCTCACCTGACAGGTCCTTATGTGGCGTTGTATTCTATCTCTCTGAATCCTCACCCGACAGGTCCTTATGTGGCGTTGTATTCTATCTCTCTGAAGCCTCACCTGACAGGTCCATATGTGGCGTTGTATTCTATCTCTCTGAAGCCTCACCTGACAGGTCCATATGTGGTGTTGTATTCTATCTCTCTGAAGCCTCACCTGACAGGTCCATATGTGGCGTTGTGTTTTATCTCTGTGAAGCCTCACCTGACAGGTCCATATGTGGTGTTGTATTCTATCTCTCTGAATCCTCACCTGACAGGTCCATATGTGGTGTTGTATTCTATCTCTCTGAATCCTCACCTGACAGGTCCATATGTGGCATTGTGTTTTGTCTCACATAGCAAGTCTTCTTGCACTTTTCTCAAGACAGTTGTGTAGCCAATTTTTCTCAATTCAATAAGCTCAAGAAATAGGGCACTTATTTAGCCTTCTTGTAGAACCTCAGTTCACAGGTTCGTGTACATTTGTATGTGGCTCGTGCTTAGGTTTTGCACAGTGTCAGAGTTGTATGTAGTTTTTGCTTGTTGATCATTATGATTGTCTAACCCTGAAGTCAAAAGCTACATCATGCGGGTAATGACATCTGACATAAGTTTAAGATAAAATTTCTCATTGCCTTTGACGGGAACATACATATATTGAATGCCTCATTCTTTAGACCTTGTGAAAAAGGAAAAGTTTGTTTGAGACTCTCAATTTAGAAGTAGGCTTAGTGGGTTTTATGGCAAGAAGTCATCAAAGTGACGAAATTATTAATTTGTTGTGATGAAGAGGCGTAAACCATATGTTCTATGGTGATAATGCTGTGTAACGATGTCTGTGTCAAGTCTTTGCACTGCATCATATCTAAACTCTTCTTTTCAAAATCAAAGCTTTTTATTTTTTTTTAGTTATGTTTGAAAAAGTGCATTTACAGGTTACGAAATATATCATAATATATCCTGGTGCATTGTATGTGTCAAAATGGTTCCTGTGCACTGCACAGTGTCAGTATTAGTATATTTCTGATGCACTGTACAGTGTCAGTACATACAGCTTGATGCACTGTGCAGTGTCAGTATAGCACTGATGCACTGTCAATAGAGCCTTTTGTAGTTTACTCCTGCTCCCGGTTTCATTTGATATTGTTTTGTGGCTAAAGATAGCATCAAAAGAATGCCCACTGCTTTGGCTATTGCAGGTCATTTCTGTACTTTTGTCTTTTAAGTTTTGAAAATACTCTGGAACTTTCATAATATAATTTGATAACAAAATATATAATATTGGCATCGTCCTGTCTTACAATAGAAAATTGAATTTAAAATACAAAGAGTATGCACACAATTTTGATTTGTTTATGATCTACAACTTTCTAGAATCTGGAATTATTTTTATTATTTTCTTTAAGACACTTTAACTTGAAAGTGTAGTGAATAATTTTAGCTGCCTGTTTGTGAAACCTTGTCTATTGAAAGATGTTTGTTGGGAATTTATATTGCCTCCTCCACAGTAAAGATATAGATACGGACTATTTTGCTGAATAATCTGTCAGAAAAATTAGTTGAAGTTGTCATTTTTTATTTGTCACTGATTCTTTACATTGTTAATTTTTAAGCCCACGTTTATAACTACAGCGATGAGCACGCTGATTCTTTTTTAAACCAGTATGCTTTTTTTTTATATATTATAATCTAACACTAGTTACAACTTGACTTCTCAAGTATAAATTGTCCACCAATCATTTCACTAATCAACAAAGAGAGACCTCTCATTATTGGATCAATCAAAAATAAGTTCTATGCCAGAGTTGCCCAAATCACGAACTTGCTAACAAAAATAAATATTATTCTTCACCAAGTAATCATACATTGCACATGCATGAGCTACTAGTCAACAGTAAAATATTCAGTGGATAATCTAGTCAAAACTGTATCCGTTAAATGAATGTACTAGATCCACTTGTCAACACTGCATCCAATCATTGGACATAACAGGTCCACTAGTCAATGCTGTGTCCATTCATTGGACATAACAGATCCACTAGTCAATGCTGTGTCCATTCATTGGACATAACAGGTCCACTAGTCAATGCTGTGTCCATTCATTGGACATAACAGATCCATTTGTCAACATGAGTTATTCATTGCTGATGCAGATTTCATTGGTCAACACAGCAACATATTTCTTGTAACTTGTAGCAATCCAAAGGTGTTAATGGAGAAGTGGACCAGCAGTCGGCCCAGGCCTCATCAGGCTCCCTTGAGGGTTCAATTTTTCCTTCTGCGTCAGATGACCTGGTTTGTAAGCATGCAAGAGATGGATATGCCTCCATAGATTCTTTCAGCATGGGATGCCCCTGGACTCAGTTGGAATGATTTCAGTTTTTGCTGACTCCCGCAGTCTCTGGTTTTTCATAGAGTTTGGAAAGTTTATTTTTTTTATTGTGATCCGCCCTGGAAAATGACTTTGATTTTGCTTTAAACCCCTATTATCTATGATTCATCTTCTTTCCTTGCTTGAAAAGGCGTCCTGAGTTGCAAGATCTCATTCAGTTGAATGCAAAAAATCCTGTTATTTACTTTTGGATATGAACTGCCTTTTACCATGTCCCAACTGTTTGGCTTTCCATTGTTGATCATTTTGGTTTACTGCAAAACAACACATGGTCTTGTTTGTTTTTGTTTTTTTCTTTCTGGTTTCAGTTTTGAAGATTTATGTTTCATTCAAGCCTTTGATTTGTTACAACTCCTTCACTGCTACTCACAAAGCTTTTTCACTCAACATTATTGTTTTTTAACACTGTTTTTTTTTAAGCACTTGTCTGATTTTTTTTTTTTTTTTTTTTTTACATTTTTTCAAAAAAAAAGGGGGGGGGGGGGGCTTGACCAATAGCTGGTCAGTAGCCAAGTGGCCTTCCGTGAACTTGATGCTTTCTTTTATTCTGCTCTTCTTGAAAATTGGTGTTGTGTTTGCTTAATTCTAATCTGAATAATTCAGTTTTGCGCCTTTTTTCCCTAATCTAATGTGGATGTTCCTGTTGTAGAGTTTAATAATCCAAGAATAGGCCACACCAATTTCTGTTTGTCTTGTTTTTCCATAATGTCAAACATACCACTGAAGGAGTCACAGACATAGTTAATACCTCTGAAAACTGCTTTCTTTATAACTGTGTTCTGTTGGTAACAGTTATTTCACATATAAAAAAGAAACATATATAAACTCATTATTAAGGCAGGCAGTTGCATTGGGTCTTTTTCTATTGTGTGAAATCTGACTTGGACCCCTGAAAAATAGGTAATTTTTCAATCTTGACCTAATTTATGTATCTGTCTGTCTGTCTGTCTGTCTGTTTGTCTGTCTGTCTGTTTCTCTCTCTCTCTCTCTCTGTCTCTCTCTCTCTCTTCTCCCCAACCTCCCTTCTTCCTTCCATGCATCACATCACCCTTCAGTGTGGAGATGGTGCATTCCCTCCCAATCCCAACCCATCCCTTTCTTATGGAAACTCAAGCTTAGCATTTTCTGCTTTTTCATAATTGTTGACTGTCCACGTGGTTGAAACAAGTGTTTTATAATAAAGCTTAACAATATAAATTCTTGTTTATTGTCATGTTTGCATGACAGGCTCCTAGATACTTGCTTTTCTGCAGTAGATATTTCCTTCTCCAGGTTGTCTGTCAAAGAAGTTGAGCACTGAGTTTCTTGTCGTTATTCACAAGAGCTTAATTCATGCCACCTGTCAGTTCAGATCTCTTTTCTAAATGTTTGAATCTTCAATTATTTTTTTTTTAAATGATCGCTAACTATTTTCAGATAGTGACAATTTTTCACGTCTTTCGATTCATTATAAAAGTTGAAGATCATTCTCATTTTACACCAAATTTTCAAGAAAACAGATTTCATAGTTTTAAATTTAAGTAGACTACAAATAAGTTTGATTTAACCCTTTCACTGCCAGCTATCTGTCGCTGAAGGCTTGCTTTTTTAAAAAAAATTAAATAGTAAGAAAAACTTGATTAAAAAAAATAATTCACAGTTCGCGTTCATTTCTGTGCGAAAAAGAAGTGTGTGTTATGTTAATGAATATTAAAGACTAAAGCAACACCATTAAAGTTGACAATAACAAGCATTGCTTTTCACCGATCCGTGAAGTTGGCAGTGAAAGGGTTAATCTTATAATAATCAGTTCTGTCAGTAAGAAAAATTAATGTTTACATTTGTACATTTTCAGGTACAAACTTTAAAATCTAATTTCCAGCTTCACTTTCCTTTAAATATTTGATGCAACTCATGCATCATATGTTCGTATACAACATTGTGTTTTATTTATAAAAAGTATGTGTTTCTTTGATATAGAAACCCTCATAGAATGTTATTTTCCCACAAATTTTGCAGGAAAAAGAGAAAAAGGCGAGAAGAAGGTCTCGTGAGTTTGCAGATAGCATGAGAGAAAAGAGGAGCAGTGAGATCTACTCCACGCTTCAGAAGAAGCGCCAGACTATGGAGAAGTTGGCGGAGGAAGGCTCCAAGGAAGTGGAAAACAGCTGGCAGGAACAAGGTATGCATTCTCCTTTTCCCCCCTCCTCTTTCCCTTTTGTCTCTTAATTTTTCACCTCTTCCTCCAGCTGCTCTTCCTCTGGGAATGGAAAAAAACTGGGAAGATAACACCTTCAATATTCTTTTTCTTATTTTTTTCCCTCGTATTTTGTTTGTATGCTTCAAATAATTAGGCGTAAAGCAGAAGTTTTACAATTTGTCGCACATGGAGAAATATTATTTAACTTAATGAAATGTGATTTTCTCATAATAAATAATTATCGCAGATCCTATATAAGTTGAAGAGGATGAGGAAGGGCCTGACCTTGAATTATAGAAAAGATAAATTCGATGATGTGCTTAACTACATTAATAGGAAGCTGATTGCTTGATCATCCAGTTGTAAAACAGGAACTTCTATTGGAAATGACTTCACTCTAAAATGAAAGTGCGTGTTGTGATTGAGTCCACAGCAGTTAGAATTTATTGTCTAATAAAACTAAAAAATGTACTTTATTATGTGGGAATGATGAGGACAAAATTGAAAAAAGAGGAATAAATGTTGTAACTTTTGCTTGTGATTGAGGTTATACAGTAAGAATAGTACCTGTTGTCAGGGATGATACAATAATGTTACACAGCTGTCCTGTGTTGAACTATGTTGATAATGATAATAATTGATTCTTGTGATGGACTACACTAGTTAAACTAATGTTATGATCATTCTTCAGAGAAGAAAGCCAAAGAAGCTGACAAACAAATCCGAGAAATGGCTCGCCAGGCACGGATTGAGTACAAAGAATCCATGCGTCGATCCTTCACCATGCTGCAGGCAGCTAGTGCTTTCTCCACCGCTTCCAGTGGGAAGACCAAGCCACCATTACCTCCCAAGTGAGTTCTCAAGCTGGCTTTATCTAGTTTGGCTTGGGCCGTTACACAGTAGTTTTATCTAATTTGTAACAGTAGTTGGGAATTGTAGGGAAAGTTGTTGTTATTAATATATTTATTACAGTGGTCTCTGCTTGAGAGCCCGCCGCCTAAGAACCCGATCCGTCTATGAGCCTGTCATTCTTGTGACACATATTTTTTTCTATATAATTTATCTGCTTAAGAGCCCGCTTTCAACTATAAAATCCGCCTAAGAAAACAGTCTTCTTACCAGACTGATTTTTTTTAAGCAGCTGCACCCTAAACTGCCAGAAACACTGTCAGCCACCCTGCTTTTTGTTCTAGGGCTAGGCTGTAGCCGTAGTGGAAAACAAAGCCCTGTTCTCTCTGCCCCCACCCCCGTTTTGTTCCTGTAGGCCTATTTGCGTTGATGCATTCGGCCACTCTCATCACTCGAAGTGTGCCCATCCAGCTGGTCTTAGACAAGTCATAATTGGCTAGATCTACACTTTATTGTTGCGTCCCGCCCTTATTCTCCGACTGACACTTTCAGCATCCCCCCTCTCCATAGTCTCAATGTTGTATGACCCTGCAACCCACTCTCACCCCTGCCTTGCCGCCTGTACTTCATATCATGATGAAACTCCGCACTTTGTTTTGATCTACGTAGTGGAAGTGGCATCTCAGCAAGGAATCAGAGCCAAGATGGGTCTTTGAGTTAGATTTTATGGAAAAGAACCACCAGCATCTTGCATTGTTTTGTGTAATGCAGACAGGGATAATCTGGTAGGGAATAAGAATGATTTTGATTGGTGTTTAAAATTTAAGTGAGCCAATCACGGATTGATTTGGTCAGTGATGACGCTCCATTAATGTGTTAGTGCTTTGTTCAATTGCAAACATCGTTTTTCTTTTAAATCCGTCCATGAGCTTACTCCGGCTAAGAATCCGGTCATCGTGTCTACCGAGGGGCGGGTTCTTAGGCAGAAGACCACTGTATTTTTATTATTATTATCATTAGAATTAGTACTGTGAAATCCTGGTAACTCAACATCAGTGGGACCATGGAATGAATGCAGAGTTTTGAGAAAACACAGACACCCACATCCACATCAGCCCTTTTTGCTTGCAAAGGGAGGAGCTGATTTGACGGACAGCACCTTGACCACTCCAAGCTCTAATCCCTCCCAGCCTATTCAAAAACTTTTATGTTTCCAATTTGTCTATACAGCAGATAGGGGTGGAGTTTTTGTCTGATTGACAGCCCCGTTTGATTTGAAGAAACACCTACAAGGGTTGACTGGTCTCTTTTGTTCTCAGACTGTGGAGTATGACGAATTAGTGTGAAAAAAGTTTTCTGGTATTTTGGACGGATAGCAGATTATGACGAATTAGTGTGAAAATAGTTTCCCTGATTTCTTAGAAGCCGCCAGCGTCTGATATCAGGGAAAGACCGATCAGAGATTCCCTTGTGTAAGCAATTGCTGGACCTGCTGACCAGCGAAGCAAAGTACCTGTAGCAAAATAGTGTGAACTCGACAGTTGAGCAGTGCAAGGCCAACAAGGTTGTGGAAAATGCCACATGGCCTGCAGTTAAGGGTTGTGGAAATCACTGCACAACGTGAAAGTACTGAAAGGTTTAATTTTCAAAAATCCAATGACCTACGAACGAACAAAGGAGGGAGAAAGACAGAGTGCTGAGCTGGACAGTTCATGGGGAATTAAAATGCGGTCAACCTTAGCAGGGAATGTCGAGATAAGAAGTCGAGATATGACATATTTTTTAATGGGATTTCTGATTTCATAACAACATTATTGGGACTATCAGTTCATGTCGAGATATGCGGAATGTCGAGTAAAGAGATGTTGAGATATATGGACTGCACTGTAGTACTTAGTACTGCTACCACTATTACTTTTGCTGCTGCTCCTTCTTCTGTTGCTGCTGTTGCCCCTGAAGTGTGTTTTCTTATTCATGTCAATAAAGAACAGTTCCTCATCTTTGTGGTCAAACTTTATCCATATATTTATTTATTTTTTTGTTCCAAGTAAATCTGGAGACTCACACTGGAAGCCTTACATACCTTTTTGAGCAATAGTCAGTGTTGCTTTTTGCTTCCTAGTGGAGCATAGGGCCTCAACAACAGTTCTCTGCTGCACTCTATTTTGAGCTATCTTCTTTACTTTTACCCCAGATCTTTCTAACTTTCTTCTTCAATAGAACACTTCCAGCTCATGTTGGGGCGTCTAACCTTCCTTCTTCCTGTGGATTCTACTTCAGGGCTTGTCAGGTGTTGTTGTTTGCTGGCTTCCTTATCATATGCCCTATCCATCTCCACTTTCTTCTGATCATCTCCTGAGTGATTGGGTCCTGGTTTGTTCTTTCTATGAAACAGGAAACACCTAATGGTGACCAGTGCCCCGGGTTTGTCCAGTAAGAAGCCACGACCACTGCGGCCCAAAGGTCGGGAGATGATTATCAACTGGTTCCAGAAGGAGGAGATGTCCAAGGGCACGGGGAAAGACCCTGCGACAGGGAAAATTGCAGACTGGTTTCATGGTGTGTATGTGTGTGTGGGAAAAAAAATAGGGGGGGGGGGGGGGGGGGGGGCGCAAA
>JBDFRD010099383.1:0-13404 GCA_039654405.1 Bullina lineata
CCCTCCTCCTCCTCCCCCTCCTCCTCCTCCTCCTCCTCCGCCTCCTCCTCCTCCTCCTCCTCCTCCTCCCTCTTCTTCTTCTTCTTCGCTACTAATTCAGAGGAAGAGCAAGTCCTGATTGCAAGCGTTTTTCAGCCCAACTAACTGTTTCATGTGTAGCTGTTTGCACCATTTTCATGGCATCCTCAACCTTTTAGATAGCTTTATTCTGTTTCATGGGTTGGCTACTTTGTAGTCTCACCACAGAGTGAGACAGTCATGGATGGAATTTTGGAATTGAGAAATTTTTTCCAGACAATGGCGCAGCACTTTACGATTTGAGTTTGTCAAGGGATCTTTTGCAAAATTTACATATATGGGATCTCCGATTTTATAGCTTAGAACTCGACGTTCAGACTCCTCGATTTGTGTTGGAGTGAAGGATTCAATGCTATCTTCTCTCCATTATAACTGTAACTTTTGGAGTTGATCATCTCATTCTAGCAAAGAGTATGTGTGTGCATATTATCTTTGGATTTGACTTTGTCATGTTTTTGTAGGGTAAAGTAAAACTGGATGCCGATGCCAGTACTGAAGTATTGTATTTATTCTATAGGAGTTGGATGCCTTGTTTGAAGGCATTCTTCAAGATGTTTCCATTTACACACTCATAATAGCCAGTTTTCTTCTTGTCTTTTTTGGTTCTCAACACACATATGGTTTCCATGTCAGTTTCTTGTTGAAATTTGTTTTTCCTTGTTGGATTCATGGTTTCTTTCAGTGATTTATTTGAGAGACAATGATGATAAAGGAAATATTTATGCGTGATGTAACTGGATCAACCTTAACACAGAAAATATATTTTAACATACCAAGGACAAGTATTGAAATTTTAATGTTAATCTTTTTTTTAAATTCAAATTGAGTTGGATTTATTTGATGACTTTGCATGTTTTTTTTTCAAACTTTTTTTTAGTTTTAGACTGTTGTTTAAGTTTTCTGTTAATCTTCTGCCTGTATTTATTCACAGTCTTCAAATGAAAGCGCGGAGATGACTTCCACTACTGGATCTACATTTAAATACTTTGCTTATGGCAGCAATTTGCTGAAGGAACGCATACATATAATGAATCCTTCGGCACGATTTTGTTGTGTAGGAAAACTTCATGTGAGTAGAGGGATTTGGGTTTGGAATTTGTTTTTCTTTTAGAGATAGGGTGTCATTGCCTTTTTTTTTTAATGGCATTTACTTCAAATTAATTTGCAAGTTCATGTATTGCAAAAACTTTTTGTGTGAAGTAAAAGGCATAGAATTTGAAGATGCAAAAAGGGAAAGAAGTAATAAAATAATTTTTTGTCTCTTGTAGGTAAAAAGGTAAACTCCTTCAAGTGCGTAAAAGTCCTCAAAGCTGGAGCTAATCCCAGTTTTTTTTGGTGTGAACCCAAACATCTCATACATCCAGATCAACTCATAATATAGGGGCCTATAGTTCATAGTCTTATAGTTCTTATATTTCCCCTTCATATTATACTTGAAAAATAGTGGTGTATATTATGAAAACATGTGAAAAAAGGAGCTTGTCTTTAATTTCTGTACTTTAAAAATTCATTGACAGTGTCAAACCTGTCACTTGTAAGGGTGAGCAGTTTTAATGCACTGGCAAAATGCCTCAATTCAAACTATCCTGAAGAAAAAAAAGGTCTCACTCTGACAGTGACAGTAACTGGAATTTGGCTGCCTAAGTATAAATGACTACATATGAAGTAGGAAGTCATGTATTGTGTGTTGATAAAGACCAGAAATCAGGACTGCTTCTCAGATTGTCATGGAGAAACAAAGAAAGAGATGAAGACTTTCTGACAACGCATGTGAAAGGACAAAATTCATTTCTTCTCTAACAGGGCTACAGATTTACTTTTGACTGGCTAGTGGATGAAGGTCCTCCTACTGAAAATAGATGGCGTGGCTCTGCGGCTAACATTGAACCTGCAAGCACTGAAAGTTGTGTACATGGTGCAGTTTGGGAATTAGACATTGAACATTTGAGTAGTCTTGACAGGTATGTTAATATAAAATTATAAAATAAAGCCACTTACCACGCCCAAAAGTCAATTTATCTCACAAAATGGGATCCTCGGATGCAGTAGAATTAACCACGTTAAACTTTGATAAATTCCAGATTTTAATGAAAAATCCTTTAATTAAGCCTCCATTTTAGTTGGGGAGAAATTCATTAATTAGAAGAATGAACAAAAACTTTGATTATTGCATGGCAAATTTGGTTGAAGAACTCATTTGTTCTCTTTGATATTGCCATCAGTTTAATAAAACAGGAAATGGCATAAGAACAAGAAACCAAAACAGCTGTACTGTAGAAACTCTTTGCAAGACATGAAGACAAAGATTATGAGCTCAGTAGTTTGTCAATATCATGATGGCAAGTCCAAAGAACTAAAGTTTGGGACAGTATCTTGTGTAGTATCGCTGTCACCTAGGAAAATACAATTCTTCAGGAAATGGAAACTCTTACCTAAGAAGAAAACATTATTGAAAACATGGAAGAAGAAAGCTGATGTTATTTGTTTAGGCAAGAATAGGTGTACTTTTTGTACATGACTATGTATGCAAGGGCAGTATTCACCTAGTTGCAGAAATTTTTGGAAAGCAAATAAAGTATCCCTTTGATTCAAACCAATACTTCTTAACTTATTTTATATGATATCTTTAGTGCTATGAAGTGGAACATGAAAGGCTACAAGCAGTGATGATGTGTAATTCTTAAAATTAGATGGAAAAAAAAGTCTGGAATGTTAATGGGGGAAGGCATACTATAAAGAGTACTTATGCAGATGTTGGACTGGACATGGGCCTACCCAAAACTTGTAACCAGGTGCACAAGACGGATCTTTAAGTGGAACTGTCAGAGCGAAGGCCACGGTCAGAGAGAAAACGTGGGGAAGCCCAAAAGAGACATGGAAAAAATTAGTTATAAAGGACAGGAATGAAAAGCAAAAGACAACACAAGACAGAGCAAGGTGGAATCCCTTGTTCATAGTCTATCACACTGGAAGGCGAGAGATACATTATGATGGTACATGATGTAATACAGTATATTACAGGCCTTGTTCATGTGTTACATTATTTTTTATTTCCCCATATGATCATGTTTTGAATAATTAGACTTTGTATCAGTACATGCACAATAATACTAATCTCTTTGTCCTTATGTCAAAATCCTAAAACTAGAAGTTCTATGCATTTTGAGTAGACCTGGAACTTGTGCATAATCTTTTTTTTTTTATTCACACTGCCTTTGCCTTGTTATCATTTCTTAATCTTTGACACTGGTTGTAGAGAGTTGGGTTTGAATTACAGCGTTTAAAAAATAATTTCTTACTTTCAGGCAAGAGCGAAGATATCGTCCCATTGAAGTAGGAGTTGAGTTAGAGTCAGGCTCCACAGAGACATGCAGGACTTATGTATTCAATGGAGACACAACTGGAATACGAACTCCAGGGCCATACTACAAAAAGGTGATTTTAGATGGTGCTCGTCAGTGTGGCCTTGATCCAGATTATGTGCAGTTTTTAGAGAGCTTTCCTGACTCAGGTATTCAAGATGTGCCTGAAGTGTATCTTAAGGTGTTAGAATTGATGCAGAAAAACAAAAGTGATCAGTGAAATTTCCTGATGTATTGATGATTTTTCATTTTTAATTAGGACAAATATAGAATAAGTTGTGATTGATATTTTTTCGATTTTTAGCTTTCAGATGCTTAAATAATATTGAACCAAGATAGAACAGACTTTTTTTTTTTGCAATTTGAATTTGAGTTTGGTGAATTATTTGTGAAGAATGTGAAGTAGTCCTGAAGATGTTTTTAGCTTTTTTTGTGGGATTTTTTCTTTTGAAAAGGTCACCACAAAACACATAATCTAATGTACTGGTACCTGCAATGTGGAATTCTTTGCTTTTAATTTTTTTGCCCATCTCACCAATTTAGAAGCGATTTGTACAACAAGAGGTATAACCCTTAGCACTGTACTCTGCATCCATGAGTAGAAACATTTAAAAATATTTTTACAATATTTCCTCTCGGGACTGCACCGTCTTGGATTTCACAATTTCATGCTACATTGTGTAACTGGCTTCACTGATTAACACAGGCCTTGTACAAGATACATATATTATTTCTCTCCTACTTGATTAAAAAAATGATATATTTTTATATCAAATCTCTGCATCACAAGATAAACTATTTCTTTATAAAACAAAAAAATATTGTTTGAAATCTGTCCATAAAATCTAGTTTTTGCATTTTGATTCTCTCTGCATGTGAATTTTAGACGGAACAAGCCACTCCAATATCATGTAATTTTGCTCCAAGATCTCGCAAAGAATTTTGCCTTTGTGTGTTAAGTGGAAGGTCCCATTGTTAAAAAATCATTGTGATAACATTGTTATTTTTTTCTCCAATTTTTTACACTTCACCCAATGATTGAAATTTGTTGAAATGTACATTATAATGTATTGGTGGTTTGATGTTAATTTTCACTGTGTTAATTTTTAGTGTTTCTGCTTAAATTATTGGTCTTCGTTCACCTTTGCCTTCCTCAGAATGAATAGGAGGAAACTGATTACGTATACTTCATCAAAAAAATAAAACCAGAAAGCTTTTTGCAATGCTTCCACATTTTATTTGTATAAGTACATGTATGGTGTAAACAAAATGTTGCCCATGTTGCTGAGGCCATGTTATATGAGTTGTTAATCACTGGAGCCTGACTTGAAGATATCGAAGATCAAATTCTTGACTGGATAATCACTTCCTTCAGACAGTGCACAACGGCAAGAAATGAATTTGGTCGTGCTTTCATGCATTAAGCATAGCAATGATTAGTCTTGCTGTGTGTGTTCTGTGAAAATAATTTCCCACGTATAATGTTATGGTGTAATTTTCCTGATGTTGACCTGTTCTTCTGGGTCTGCCTGTTTTTCGAATCCGTAATAGTGCCTATTATGTGCCATTTATAGCACATTTTTATTTAAATTTACTTCAGCTTATACTTTTTCAATACGTGTATTCTCAGTTTTATTCTTTTTTGATTTTCTTCTCTTTCCTTGTAAGTGTAAGTCTTTTGTCTACTTCCTAAACATTTCCTGTGTTAAATCTTCTAATTTTCGATGAGCACCCACGAAGACAGGAATATTGGTCTTTGTTTTCCATTACGAATAATTAACACTAACACAGCAGGCTATTTTTTGTACCACTATTTTCTTCATTGTCCCCTGTTCAGTTTTTTTTTTCGAAATTCTTTTCTGTTATTATTTTTCCCCATAAAACTACTGTCTGTCTACTTTAGGTACGGTTACTTTTTCTTTTCTTTAAAGTATCTCGCATTTTTGTGTGAACAACAGAGCAGAGAAGAAAGGATTGTTGAACGTTTCTTTTGCAAATCCTTATTTTGGGACATACATCTTATTACTCTTATTACACTAGTGACTTACATATTCAGACAAGTGAAGATACAATAAGATTTTTTTTAAAAACTTGTATTAATCTTCATGAAAAATTTTGGTGGGCATAACATTATATATATTGCATAAAACACGCATGTTATAATATAACCAACTTGTTCATAGAATAATTGACCTTTGACACTACAATCAGACGCTTAATAAATGGGCGTCACTGAACAATTTATGTCATTAGCAACATTATAAAAAATGCATTTAAAAGATGGAGGCACGCGTATTTCTAAACACACAACTCCCACTAACAAAATACATGTACATGTAATCAATGAGTCTAGGTTTTCACTCATAAACCTACACACGACTGCATTTGATAAAACGCCAAGGGGCTGGTACACACACACACACACACACACACACACACACACAAAGACAGAGAGAAAGAGAGAGAGAGAGACACACACACACACACACACACACAAAGACAGAGAGAAAGAGAGAGAGACACACACGAACAGGTTGGATCACTTGTTGAAATTATTGAAAGCTGAATAAAGAACACTGACTGCCTAATCGAGAGCTGCATTAGTAAAGTTGGTTACACAGAGATAGGTAAATGATAACGATGTCGATAGTAGGCCTACCTTTACTAAATCTGAAACTCGGCCTTTTTTGTGGTACTGGTGATAAATTAGCAAACCCGGCGAGTGGAAAATGCACACGATGTCTCAGTCAAAGATCGTCATTAGCCCTACCACTGTTAAAATTCCAAGTTGATCAAGTAGTCGGTCAACAAACATTTTGCGCTTTCCACGGTATTTGGATGAACCGAAGAATGCCTTCCGCGAGGAAAATGTTGTAGACTTCCTTTTCTTGTCGCATGACATACATGTATTATTTGCAACCCAGACACTGTCAGCTTTGGATGAAAAACACGCGTACCTTTTTCACGGCCTGATGTGGAATTTTCTTATTCATTTTTATTTTTAGGTCGCTGTTTCTACATTCCACAGAGAACCATACGTGGTATTTTGAGACCTAAATATCGTTTGTCATGTATGAAAAAAAAAGGTTGCGGGGGTGCTAGTTCCGTGTGTTCACATATATTGTTATGACCCCCCACCCCCACCCCATCCCTACCCTCACCTTCCTCATCCGTTTCGTCTTGTATCAAAAGACACTAGACACCTACAGATGCTTATGATTTAGCTCTATTATAGGCCTATAACATGGTTATTTCTTTCTGATGCACATTTCCATAAGAGTTGAAGTATGATTGTCAATATGTAAAAGACTCAGAAACAGGCATTATACAACACCCACAATGACTGTTTTTCATTCATCTCATAACAAGTAAACGTTCCTACGAAAGTTAATGACATACGCGATACATGTATAATAATGTATTAAATATGCCTGATGGCAAAATGCAGTTGAAACAAAATGCATTCTATATCATTCATTCTCAACAAGTCCATACCGAATATATTTTTTAATACTGATGCATTTCAATTGATTGTGACTTAAAGAGATTGGGCTTCAAACACAGGCCCATCTATATCTCCAACGGTGCCCATGCTGAGCTTATTAGAGCGCAAAAAGCTCTTATATTACAACATGAAAGAATAATATTCTCTAACTAAACAATAACATCAGAACAAGATTATATGAATAAATAAAACAAACATGTAATGTAGATTCTGTTGGCCCTCCTCGCACAGACTTAATGCAAAACGAAAACCAAGAGCACTCGGATGATGACACCTTATACCGTCTCCTGCACCAAGAGCATAATAATAATACCGGTAATAATATGATCATCTTCGACTTAGGAGCCGCACACACCCGGCTGAGGTAGACCTACTTGGTACACGTGTATCACAGACTTTAAAAAAAGGGCGGAGGGGGACATCCTTTCTACACTGATGAAATGGCGACGGAGCACGTTGCAAAACTGCCACTTGCTCAAAGATGAAAAAAAAACATTACATGTTCCGGTATAGTGTGGCTCCATCCAACCCTTGTTGAGGCCAAACTGGAAAGGAGCTTGGGTGATGCATGTACATGTATTTGAATGGAAGACGGCGCATTTCATTTCCTCCAATGATGTAACCATTTGAGAGAATAAATAGAAGACGAGAACAGTTTACCCCTATTTTCTTATGAAATGCCAATAAGGTTAACATTTACTGCTTGTAATGTCATGAAATATTTTTACTTCTGTTAAGAGATCATAAGAGGTACCGTGATTCAGAAAAAGCGATCCCATAACCATTCAGCCTTACTGGTACAGAAAACCAAAGCCGATGAAAACTATACGTTGAAAAGTAGTGTCACTGTTATTACTTAACGCGTACGAAGTAATGAATTTCCGTATCGGAAATTCACTGCATGCATTTTTATTTGTCACAATTCTTCAAATTCAGCCCACGCGCAGCAAATTCAAGTTTCCACATGCCGCTAAAATCTTTGAAGACTTCGGCCATAGCTGTGCAAGACTGTTCACAAACCAGTTCATGATACTTTCAGACTTTACCTCTTTTATGCATCACCGCCACACATAAAGGCGTCAGAGAAGACTGAAAGAAATTGCAGTTGTCACTGTAAGATTTTTTTATTTCAGCTATAGGCCCAAGGCCCTAAGTAAAGTATTTTTTCAGAAGGGAGATGAAAGGAAGACTAAACGGTTTAATTGGAAAGGTATGCGGTACGTCTTGTAACGAGCTTAATACTTTTAGCTGAAGAAACAGGTTTAAAGTTAAAGCACCATTTTCAGCCGTACAAATTCTAAACAATATTATTATGTTTACAGTCTTCAAAAATTGAGAACAGATTCAAAATAATAAAAGTATACATTCAGAATCAAGGAGTCTTTTGTTTCAAACCATAATGTTGGCCTACGTTGATCACGGGTTTTGCCAGGGAGTGGGGGTGTAATTGTTTACCAGAGTATTATAGCTGTAAAATACATGTATGTACATGCATAAGTTTATATCTTTGTATTCTACATGGCAACACACTTGAATAATTCAAGATAGATCTAGATCACATTAGTTTGATGGTGCCTGATGTATGAGGCACACATCATTTTGAGTCTTCTTGCTTTAGTAATTTTGTGATTTTTCTCGCGGGTTGAGATTTCATAAAGCAATAGATCTAGATCTATAACTTACCTGAAATCTGTATTTACTTTTATGCATTAATGGAGTTCTCTAGCCAATGCATTAATGGGATAACTGATAACACTAATTGCTGACGATGGTAATGGTCTAATATATGTATAACAATAATAAATAAGAAGAGGAAGAATAGAAGCTATGTAAAATAGTTCTAGTCTTTGGAAAATTCATTGAATTTGCCGCGACAACGAGAAAACTCGAAATATAATGAGTGCGTTGACATTTTCATGGCTTTCCAGACCGTATGGAATCCTTATAACAACCGAGAAAAAAGGTTACTCCAAGTTAAATGTATATACATCTAGATAGACATGGAGTTTCTGTAATGCTGTGGTATTCCATCTCACCCTGTATCTTCCATTCCACAAGAATGCAGTCTCTGTGAAATCGTCCGATTCATGGCTGCTGTTGACAATGCTTAATGGCAGGCTGGTCCACAAATAAATCTGATAAAGATACATGCGAGGGAAGGATCAGCTTCGGCTTTTGGATTTTGCTGTTAACACCCAGCATGAGGCTCAAGGGAAGAGAAGGCGATTCCGTTTAGGAAAGTATTCCGATTTTCTGCATTTTCCTAGTTATCCCACGTATTCGAATGCAAGCGATGATGGTTATTGTAAAACTTAATTCTTCCACGACATATTGACTTTGTCAGCAAAACAAGCATGAAAAACGAAAGCGTAACTCCTAAACCTTGAGCTTGGACCCCGCTGTTGCCATATTTTGAACCGAGGAATCCTTTTCAGCCACGCCTACACCGACATTCGGCTTCACACGTATATGACTGGACCCTTTCGTCAGAAGAGACTGAGGCTCGGCGATCAAAGCCACGCCCGCTTTGTTTTTCTTCCCATCCTTTAAACGGTGGCCAACGGACATAGGTCTGTTGGCCTGGGGACTTTTGGTTTTGGACGGCTGTCCCAGGCTCTTGACGCTCTGCTTGTCATCTGGAAGTCTGGCGGACAGTGATCCGGCTCCGGTTTTCTCCTTCTCGAAGAAGGAGGGTTTGACGATGGTGAATATCCTCCGCGAAGAGCCTGGCCGTTTGGACTCCTTTCCGCCACTGGCAGGGAGGTCTGGGGAAACGGAGTCTGAGCCTGTGAATATACTGGAAGACGTTGAAAAGTTGTTGGACGAAAAAACTGTCCCGTCAGCAGAGTGATCTGATTTAGAAGAAAAAGATTGCGATGTTCTCGCGATGCCAGTTCTGCTCTGCTTACCCTGTGGTCGCACCTTGGCGTTTGAGTTAATTTCTGACAGGAGTTGGAACTGATTCATGACAACCGGGGAAGTAACGGCACTTTTAACGTCTGTGTTCGAAGGCACATTTTTATTTTCTTCAGGCATCGCTGCCTTGTTTTCATCCGCGGGTTTCTCCTTGCCGTTTTCAGAATCAGGATTTTCGGCTTGATTCTTTTCTTTTGGAGAGAGATTATCGTTCTGCGTCTTTTTGTCGGGGGGCCCCCTAGGGCCGGTACCAAAGGCCCTAGGTTTCACGGGCCCCATAGACGTCCCTCCATTGAAACTCCAAATCCCTAAGTCTCTTCGCTTTGCTTCCTGTTGCGGAGTGACAGTTCCCGGCCCCAATCGCTGGCGCTTGAACTGCATGATGGCCAAGCGGGCACGAACCATATCGTGTGCGTGATCATCCAGGCCGACTCGTTTCTTTCCGGCAGCGTTTTCAGCGAGTTTGCGCTCCACCTTTCGGTCGTAGTACATGCTGACCAGCTTGGCGATCACGACACCAATGAGGACAGCGACGACCACTACCGCTAGCGTAAGAACCGCTTTGTATCCGTCCTCCAGGGTGACGCTTGGTGCATCTGTAAAATGGAAGATAGAAATAAAAATAATCAAGATCAGGATCATTGGTTTGGAGTATTATATTGCTCAACTTTGTATTGATTTTACGCACGTAAACCATAGTTAGTTTTAATGAATGCACTGGGCATACTGAGCTCAAAGTATTGTATACAATGGGAAAAATGGATATGAAGAAAATTCATTATATTCCGATGATTGTGGCAACGATTGGAATGGTGACGACGACGACGACGACGACGACGACGACGACGACGACGACGACGACGATGACGATGATGATGATGATGAGGAGGAGGAGGAAGAGGAGGAGGATGACAACGACGGCGGCGACGACTACAGCGACAATGACAATAAATATAAATAGATTATGTGTTTTATCAAAAGTGAAATTTGACTGCTATCCTCTAGATCTACAATTATAATAAAGTTTTCCCAAATAAAATAGAAGAGGGCTCTTGAAGCTTTGCTGTCATCGCCTAAAATGGAGCTCGAGGGAAGAGGTCGCGATTCCATTTCTGAAATGTATTCTGATTTTCGGCATCTTCTTAGTTATCTCACGTACTCGAATGCAAGCGATGATGGGTATTGTAAAACTTAATTCTTCCATGACATATTGACTGTGTCAACAAAAACAAGCAAGAAAAACGAAAGCGTAACTTCTAAACTTTGACCTTAGACCCCGCTGTTGCCATAATATGTTAAATGGAGGAACCTCCCTTAGCCACGCCTACACCGGCATTTGGTTTCACATTCACACGTATAATAATATTATGTCTGGACCAGGGCGGGCGAAATCGTTACTCAGTACGCCCCGGTCTGGACCCTTTCGTCAGAACAGACTGGGACTCTACACAATGTCTGTTTTATAGTAATGAATATGTTGTCTAAATAAAAGGACGAGATTGTAAAGAAAAGACATTAGAAAGGACACTGAAAATGGAGAAATATTTAATGTGAAGCAGAAAGGGGTTCAGGAAAAGAGGGAGAAAAGGGCCCCAATGGTGAAATAGATCTAGTCATGATTGCATATACCCCATTATTGAATTGCACAAAGTGAAACCCGACGACATTAAGCCTTAAAAATAAAAAAAAAATGTAAAATTATTATGCTTTATTTCACAATTTTAAGTATGCCCATGCCCGAGAACGCATGTCCGAGAACATATCCATAATTTTTTTTTCAGAATTATTGGTTTACGCGTTTAAGAGAACCTGAGTGTTATACGATACCAGTAACTTATGGACACCCTGACACACGGAAGACTAATTTAAAAAAAAATTAAACAGAGCACAAATTGCTGCCTGCTGTCATTTAAAAGGAAAACGGGGATAAAACAAAAAGTAAGAAAAAAAATTCACTCTTTAGTTTGATTCAACTTGAGGCCTGCGCCTTTAGCCCGCTAATTTTGTCTGGGTCGTACCAAACACTAAAACAAACGAAATCTGAAAGTCGCGCTCCATTGATGCTGAAATAGCATGCTTTTGCTTGCCCAGCAGGTCATACGAGTGTTACAGTGTTATTGACATTATGTCCTACCTAACGGTCCAGGTAACAAAATAATGGGTAGGTAAGAACTGACTTTGCAATCATGATTCAGTGAGTTGATCAAGTGGAAAATGACGCCAACGCGTAAAGGGATTTATAGACAGCTGCGGAGAGAAAATGAACATGGCAGGTTTAATCACGCGACATAAAATCCTTACCATAATCTGTATAAATAAGAACAGTTACAGACTTTGTGTACAGAACTCCGAGACAACCATATAGCCAAGGGAAAATCATAGAGTTTCATTAACGTTGCTTTCATTAAAAACGATAGACTAAGATCTATTTAGATCTACTTAACCCTTTCGCTGCCAGCTATCTGTTGCTGGCTCGTAGCACAAAGATCAATTTTTTAACGAAATAGTGAGAAGAAAAGGATTAATTTGTAAAAGCCAGTTCAAAGTTATTTTGTTCATAATAGTGAGGAAAAAAATTAATTAATTTATGATCCAGGAAATTAACACCATTAATGTTGGCAATTAAAAAACATTGCTCTTCGTCAATCGGTGAATTTGGCGGTGAAGGGGTTAAATCTTAGGTATTACCTGGAGGTTAAAAGTCAAACGAAACACAAATGAAAAAAGGTAGCTGAATAAAACGTCCATTAAATCATTACTGATCAAATCAAGGTTATGAAAAACTATGTCAAAAACCATTTCAGAATAGGCCCTACATGAAGCTAGATCTGTATTTTCAGATTTTAGTTTTGCAATAACTTCAACAGTTAACCATAATAAGTTTTGATGAGAGTTCAGCCCTACAATGTACGAGACTTGACGTAACAATACATGTAGTAGATCTAACATTTCTTTATCGATCTTCTTTCTGTTGTCACCCAGACGTCATCTTGACGCCATTCTAACAATTACAAAGCTCAGCACATTATCATAATTTTTTTTTACGCTGGGTTTTTTCCTCTCTGGAATTTCTAGTTTTGCACTTGCTGTTTATACGTATACGTGTGGGTATCATTGATTATGTTAGTGCGGCTCCGGGTTAGGTAAGAGTTATCATACTTTAATAATAATAATATTAACAGAATGCCAGTTTTGAACGTGTTATTTCTTTTGTTGTTCGATAATGTCATTTACTTGCATCTTCTTGTTTCTCGTCGTCTACAGCAGACTGCACTTCATACAACGAATATTCCAACAAGCAGAAAGGCAGACACTCATGGAAAAACTTGAAACGTAAAAGCAAACTGACATAAGGCAGACAGACCAACAGGCAGGTGCCATACAAACAAATTAATAGACAGGCTAACAAACGGGCTGAATGGGTAGATTGATAGACATAAGCCAGCCAGCCAGCCAGCCAGCCAACCCGATAGATAGATAGATAGATAGATAGATAGATAGATAGATAGATAGATAGATAGATAGATAGATAGATAGATAGAT
>JBDFRD010099494.1:0-13404 GCA_039654405.1 Bullina lineata
AAAAGGGAATTAAATGTAAAAACTGTAGAGGACAATAACAAGTAACAAGTAACATGTGGCCAGCGAGGGAAAAAAGCCCCGCAAAACTTTCAGTTATTTTTATCAGCCTTGAAATCCTGTAAGCTGTAAGTTGTAAGTGCAGGCTTGAAGGAATCGTGTCCTAGTCTCGATGTGGAAACTGCACAAATGTTCCCATTGAGAAATCTGTGGAGTTGGGTTTTTTTCCTGTGCTAGGATTAGGATTAGGGTTAGGGTTGGGGTTAGGCTTAGGCTTAGGCTTAGGGTTAGGGTTAGGGTTAGTTTTAGTGTCAGGGTTAGGGTCAGGCTTAGGGTTAGGCTTAGGCTTAGGGTTAGGCTTAGGATCAGGCTTAGGGTTAGGCTTAGTGTTAGGGTTAGGGTCAGGGTTAGGGTCAGGCTTAGGGTTAGGGTTAGTTTTAGTGTCAGGGTTAGGCTTAGCGTTAGGATTTGAACCTGACTTGAGCTAGATCTAGTGCTCCAGTGCTGACCAATCAGTGTCTTAGTTGAGAAATCACGAAGGTCACATTCGGGTTTGGGGAAAAATTGGTCTGAAGTGGAAATCCCCTTGATAGAAGTTAGAGAGTTGTGTCTAGTGAAGTCTTTGCTTCCACCGTCTCACCCCATCACCCCATAGATGGCAAACTGTAAATTAACCCCCCCCCCCCCTCCCCCCCTTTGCAAACAGCAGTCACAGCACTATGGCTGTCATGGCCCTGCTTGAGGCCTACCCCCCACGCCCCCCTATCCCCCTCCTTTCTCTCTGTCCCTCCCCCCGCCCCCCAGCACTGAGTATTAACGCAGCATGTTCTGTCTTTGGTTGATGGGAGTTTGTTTGCCTCAGATCCTTTTCACTCTCTTTCTCTTTCTCCTCCCTCCCCTTTGTTCCTTTGGCGGCACACTGGATATTTTGTTTTTCTCCCTCCCTCTGTCCATCCTCTGGGTCTCTGTCTTCCCTGGCTGCCCAGTTCTCCTCTAGCTGTTTGATTGCTACTGTTTTTTTTTTTTTTTTAGTTTTTGTTGTTTTTTTTTCATAATTTAGACATTTTTTCTACAAATTTTAGTTTTTTTTAAACTCTACTTCTTTAGGTTTTACTTGAAGTCTGAAGTGAAGAATTTAATTTTTTTTAAATGAGTTTTCAGCATTTTCAATAAAGCCACTTGTAAATTTCTTGTTTTCTTTTTCATAAACAAATGATAACACTTTCCATTTTTCTCTGTTGTCATTTTTTTTCTCAATAAAGACTTGAGGTCTCAAGGGAGATAATGTAAATGTTTTTGCCGCAATCACATTTTGAGAGATAACGTAGATTCAGTAGAAACTTTGCTTTACTGCTACATTTCTCTTCCTTTTTCTCATGGAGTTGAAGACTCTCTGTTGTGCTATTTTTTTTTTCTTTTTCTTTTTCTCATCTTGCAACTACCGCCACCACCCCTGCCCTCCCCCCTCGCTGGCTGTACATTTACTTTATATGTCTAATATTCTTCCCCCTTTTTTTTCCTTTTTTTCTCGTCCTCAGCATGGAATTGCATAAGACCTTGACCCTTGACCCCGCCTCCTTGCCCCCTGCGTCGTCTATGGCTGCCCCCCTCCCCCCCCTGCCTCCCCCGCACCCTGTGGCCATATCCGTTGTGAAACAATACACCCCCCCTCCCCCTCCGGCCATGATCAGCCTGGCTGGTATGGGACACCTAGTGGACCCTGTGGCTATCACTGGCCCACCGCCCACCATGGCGCTGCCCGCCCCGCTCACTGCCCCAGCGCCCGCCGTCATGGACCGGAAGCAGCTGACCACCAAGATGAGGCTGGGCCTGACAGCGACCACGGCGTTCAAAGCTGCGGAGAGACCCAAGTTTGCTCCTTACTGAGTTGGCCTAGGCCCCCAGGGGGGTGTTCAGTCTCTAGATGTTTGTTAAGTTGACCAGTTCCTTGCATGTTCAACCATTCCTTCATTCAGATTCATGTAGTCGTGTAGTCTGTGTTGTACTGCCTTGGGCCAAGGCCTGTGGTTTTGGTGTTCCAAGACGGGTGGGCAGTGTCGCGTGATGCGTTGGACTTTGAGTTTTCAAACCAAATAGGGCCGTCCTACTCGTACGCTATTTTTATTTGAAATTCAAAAACATTTTTAATTCAAAGAATTTTAATTCGTTTTTATTTGTCGAGCATGGCAAACGTAAAAGCTTGTAATTTTAGCTGTGGCCAAAGAGGAGAAACATGTGCACCCTCCTTGAATACGTTGATTGTTTTCTATGTGCAATTCCTGCGTGTCCAAACTCACGAGTTATAAATAACTTTTGAAAGTGGACATTTTAGGAACGGGGATTTTAGTTTGAAATAATCTTCCTCCTGTTCCAGACTTCCCTTATATCAGAGGTGTCACTTTTCCGGCAATTACGGGAATTCCGGTTTTGGCGAATCTGCCCACAATGTTCTGACATCGGAAGATTGTGTGTGTTTGTTTTTATAAAGTATGTATCATGAGCCACTAGCTTGACTTTTACTTTACCGTCTCGTCGCCACGTAAAAAAGTTCAGGCAGAATGATTAGGCTTTGGTGACACATCTGTTATATGAAAGAGGTCAAAGAGGAGCAGGATGGAGGTGAAACTTTGAGATTGAGAGACGGAAAGTTAGTGATTAGTCAGTGATTAGGAAATGAATGAAGTGTTAACGTCGGCAAGAAAAAAATCCAATGGTGTTGAACCTGATAGAAACTATTGAGGCTGGTCACGTAGAGAAAAGCAATGGGATGCTTCTGTTAGTTCTAGTCCATTTGTTTGAGATGTTATGACAATCAATATTTGCAATACTTATTGGTGTCCATAGTGATCAATGATAAGACTGGAGTTTTCATATCAAATTTGTCATGAACGCACATCTTCTTGTGTCCTCTAGTCTTTGACTGATGAAAGATTTTGTCAAGATGGCACCAGAATTCAGAAACAACAAAAGTCTTAACTATAGGATGCATTAGAAATGCTCAGAAAACTGTCGTGTGTTTGCCAGAGTTATCGTAAGCAGCAGTGACTCGGAGCTTGGAGCTTGGAGCTTGGAGCTTGGAGCTCCGTCCTGTCATTCATCGTGAAGAAGCTTTGGTCAGCTCTGGGCTGTGGAGGAACAGGCTGGGAGGGAAGGAGGAGGGAGAAACAGGCTGGGAGGGAAGGAGGAGGGAGAAACAGGCTGGGAGGGAAGGAGGAGGGAGAAACAGGCTGGGAAGGAAGGAGGAGGGAGAAACAGGCTGGGAGGGAAGGAGGAGGGCGAAACAGGCTGGGAGGGAAGGAGGAGGGAGAAACAGGCTGGGAGGGAAGGAGGAGGGAAAGGGGGGGGGAGGTCATTAATAAAAAAAAATAAAAAAGTAGACTCCACACTTTGATGTGATTGAAAATGCTTGGACCGTTTTGTCATGAAACAGTTTGTCCTGGCGGGTTCAGACTTGGATGTGACTGGAGTGTTCCAGTGAACTCCTGTGAACTCCTATGTTCTCCTGTTTGTCATCTTGGGAAGGTTTTCATCTCCAACCTCAAGTCTGTCCTCCTTTAGGGTTCAGAAACTCGGAGACTCACCAAACATACAACATCAAAACTGCAGTCTTTTATCAACAAATGCCTGCGCTACATTCTGAAGATCTGGTGGCCGGACAACATCTCAAATATGAAGGTGTGGGAAAAAGACCAACCAAATGTCCATCAGTCTTGCTTATATTAGAACGAGGAAATGGGGAGTGCCCTCCCCTCCCAGTTTCCCTCTCCACTGCCCCAGAGTTACCTGCCCACAACACGGTGAATGACATATCGGCTGATGACGGTGACACTGGCATATTGTATGACAGGTTGATTATCATTAATGTCAGTCTACTGCACAATGTATTGGCTTCCAATCAGATATTTTGTTCATTAGGAATGCAGTGATATATTGGCTGGCATTACATTCAATGTTTGTACTGGTATCCAATATACCACTGAATAAATTTGAATAATGAATTAGTTAATGAGGCTTGCAATGATGGATATGTTTATGTATAAGTTCATTTCAATGGGATGTCAAATTGGAAACAGATTCTTTGAAATACTCATTTATGTTTTCTTTGCTGCAACTTAATAATTACTGATGTTGTTGTTGTTTGAATTGGGTTGAACTTTGAATTTGAACTTTGTCCATCCCCAAGATAAGCATTTCTTTTTGTGTTGTTCATTGGAAACCTCCTGTTTACTCATATTTTTTTGCTGACTGCATTTTTTTTTAATGATTTGATTTTCCCCCTCCAAGCGAAGTATTATTGTCATCTTCATGAAGATTCCTAAACCATAACTGTTGGCGGCTCAACGATAAAACCTTTTCCTAAACAGGTTTGAGACCAGGATGGGGGGGAACAGTCAACCCAATGTCTTCATTATTCTACGCTTGAGGTCGTGTGACCTCGAGGTGATATCTGTTTTGTTTGTTAGTGATCTGGTGGTGGTTGGTGTGTTCCTGATGTGAGCAACCACTGAGTTGAGGTGCCTTTCTACAGGCGTTGTGAACCTTGAACTTTGAACCTTGAACTTTGAACCTTGAACTTTGAACTTTGAACTTTGAACCCGCTGCATCCAGCTGGGGTTGAAACTTTTGTCTACATTTCCTCATGCACTTTGTTCATGTTTGAATGTTCTGGTACACGTGTGTACGACTGTGTGTGTGTGTTGGCCTTGACACGCGTGTACAACTTTGTGTATGTGTTGGCCTTGACACGCGTGTACAACTGTGTGTGTGTGTTGGCCTTGACACGCGTGTACAACTGTGTGTGTGTGTTGGCCTTGACACACGTGTACAACTGTGTATGTGTTGGCCTGCTGACACGTGTATGTCTGCGCTGGTATGTGTGTTCTCATACACCATCTCAAGTAGCCGTGCAGATTAAAGGGAGATCAATCAGCCCACACATTTTAACTTTAAAGATGGATAACAGCTTTTGCTTTGGGTTGATTCTGTGCGATGTAGCTGTTAGGGCATTGTCAATCTGAAACCTAGGCTGAGAGAGTTGGTACTTACTTACTGACTTACTTAATCCTCTTGGCTCCTTGTGAAGCATAGGGCCGCAACAACACCTCTCCACCGCACCCGGTTTTGGGCTGATCCTTGTAGTTGGGCAACAGTTGGTGCAGTGTGCGGATTGGTGCAGTGTGTGGATTGGTGCAGTGTGTGGGTTGGTGCAGTGTGCGGATTAGTGCAGTGTGTGGATTGGTGCAGTGTGTGGGTTGGTGCAGTGTGTGGGCTGGTGCAGTATGTGGATTGGTGCAGTGTGTGGGTTGGTGCAGTGTGTGGGCTGGTGCAGTATGTGGATTGGTGCAGTGTTTGGATTGGTGCAGTGTGTGGGCTGGTGCAGTATGTGGATTGGTGCAGTGTGGATTGGTGCAGTATGTGGATTGGTGCAGTATGTGGATTGGTGCAGTGTTTGGATTGGTGCAGTGTGTGGATTTACTTCTTGAACACACATGACAGCCTTGTAGTGTAGTGTAGTGTAGATGTCATCAAGATTTGACCCAAAATGTGCGTTTGTACAACTTTCAACTTGTGCTGAATCTCTGGTTCAGTCCTTCGAGATTCGATGGAATTTCTGTTGAGTTGTATTCAAACATAGACAGGAGTAGAACAGAACAGAGAGGAGTAGAACAGAACAGAAAGGAGCAGAACAAAATAGAACAGAGAGGAGTAGAAGAGAACGGAGAGGAGTAGAACAGAAGAGAGAGGAGTAGAACAGAACAGACAGTAGTAAAACAGAAGAGAGAGGAGTAGAACAGGAGTAGAACAGAACAGAACAGAGAGGAGTAGAACAGGAGTAGAATAGAACAGACAGAGAGGAGTAGAACAGAATAGAGAGGAGTAGAACAGAACAGAATAGAGAGGAGTAGAACAGAACAGAACAGAGAGCAGTGGAACAGAACAGAGAGGAGTAGGACAGAAGAGAGAGGAGTAGAACAGAACAGAACAGAGGAGTAGAACAGAACAGAACAGAGAGGAGTAGAACAGGAGTAGAACAGAACAGACAGGAGTAGAACAGAAGAGAGAGGAGTAGAACAGAACAGAGAGGAGTAGGACAGAACAGAGAGGAGTAGAACAGAACAGAGAGGATTAGAACAGAACAGAGAGGAGTAGAACAGAACAGAGAGGAGTAGAACAGAAGAGAGAGGAGTAGAACAGAACAGAGAGGAGTAGAACAGAACAGAGAGGAGTAGAACAGAACAGAGAGGAGAAGAACAGGAGTAGAACAGAACAGAGAGGAGTAGAACAGGAGTAGAACAGAACAGAGAGGAGTAGAACAGGAGTAGAACAGAACAGAGTGGAGTAGAATAGAACAGAGAGGAGTAGAACAGAACAGAGAGGATTAGAACAGAACGGAGAGGATTAGAACGGAACGGAGAGGAGTAGAGCAGAACAGAGAGGAGTAGAACAGGAGTAGAACAGAACTAGCTTTGTCTTCCTTCAGAGTGCACACAGATCACAAGTCTGAGAGCAGAACAAAACTATTGTCTTCCTTTTCTCTGTGTGTGTGTGTGTGTCTGTGTGTGTGTGTGTGTGTGTGCATGTGTGTGTGGTGTGTGTGTGTGTGGATGTATTTGTGTTGTTTGAAGGTATGATTCACCAGGACAAATGAAGTTCATGACCTCACTCCGCCGTCTGCACCCTGTGGCTGGGCGTGGCTGGGCGTGGCTGGGCGTGGCTGGGCGTGGCTGGGCGTGGCTGGGCGTGGCTGGGCGTGGCTTGCGTGGCTAGGCGTGGCTGGGCGTGGCTAGACGTGGCTGGGCGTGGCTATGCATGGCTGGGCGTGGCTGGGCGTGGCTATGCATGGC
This sequence comes from Bullina lineata, assembly GCA_039654405.1. NCBI lineage: Eukaryota > Metazoa > Mollusca > Gastropoda > Bullinidae > Bullina > Bullina lineata. The sequence goes on from JBDFRD010099494.1 coordinate 6,843, forward strand.
TGGGCGTGGCTGGGCGTGGCTGGGCGTGGCTAGGCGTGGCTAGGCGTGGCTGGGCGTGGCTGGGCGTGGCTAGGCGTGGCTGGGCGTGGCTAGGCGTGGCTGGGCGTGGCTGGGCGTGGCTTGAGTTTGTGGTCAGGTCCACACAGGCGCTGGTCCCAGGCAAATTCAAGACGTGTTTTCAGCTGTTTTATGCCTGCTTCACAAACACAAAGTAGCCCAAAGATTTAGTCATGACATGTCATCATGTCATTGAAGCCTCAAGCTGACATGAAGGCAGCAGGTGAGGATGTTTGTCCTGATTGAGAGCGTCTGTTGTTTTACACATTGATTATACACTGAACGTCTTCGACTCGGAAACAAAAGCAGTTTCTCTCCCAGTGGTGTTCATCTTTCCTCTTTGCTTCAAGAATTGTGTTTGTCATGTCTCTAGTCTTTGATGGCCTTGCAGTCTTCATGCTGTTCCTGCAGTCATCGCAGAGAAATGTAGGTCAACAAACATGGAGTATTTCAGAGCAGATCGTACCAGGAGTGACAGTGTGAGAATGTCTCTGTGATGGACCAGAGAGACTGAGATGGACAGTGGGAAATAGATTCACTCTTAGACTCTAACCACTGATTCTCTCTCCCACGGTGATGACCTCACGACAGTGCGTGTCATGTGACATGCAAGTAGTGTCATGTGACAGGCAAGTGGTGTCATGTGACAGAAAGCTGATGTCATGTGACAGAAAGCTGATGTCATGTGACAGAAAGCTGATGTCGTCTGACAGAAAAAATGATGTCATGTGACAGAAAGCTGATGTCATGTGACAGAAGCTGATGTCATGTGACAGGCAAGTGGTGTCATGTGACAGAAAGCTGATGTCATGTGACAGAAAGCTGATGTCATGTGACATGCAAGTGGTGTCATGTGACAGAAAGCTGATGTCATGTGACAGAAATTGTACTTGCACTTGTCTGGTCTCAATATGTCTTCAGTGTCACAGTCTGAAGCCATGGGTCATCCTGGATTTATTCTGTACAGCGTTTGATCCACCATGAATGCTGATCTGTGTTAGGTAGGCATTCACGTGGCTCAGGCTATGAAATGAAACATATCTATGGGGCCTGACCTTGAACTTTGACCAGCAAGGCCAAGGAAACAGCTGAAGATATTCTATTTTCTAGTGGTCATTCTAATGGTCATTTTAATGGTCATTCTAGTGGTCATTCTAATGGTCATTATAGTGGTCATTCTAATGGTCATTCTAGTGGTCATTCTAATGGTCATTCTAATGGTCATTCTAGTGGTCATTCTAATGGTCATTCTAGTGGTCATTCTAATGGTCATTCTAATGGTCATTCTAATGGTCATTCCAGTGGTCATTCTAGTGGTCTTTACTGCCCTGGCCCCCAGCTTGTGTCCTGTCTAGGACTGGTTGAGTGTTTGGGCTCCAATGTTCAAAGTGTTCCAATGAATTCCTTGAAGAACTAAGACTATCAGTTTCATCTGGAGTGCAATCGTCCATGTGTTCACTCTATGTGTTGCATAACTTGCTGTTTGTGTGTTTTGCGTGAGACAATTTGTCCAGTTCTTCAGTGCAATGACTTCATCTTCTTATTTATGCGTCATTTTTGCCTGCGAGTGGGTACTTATAAATAAATAAAAAAAAAGAAAATGATGGAAGTGGAAGCCCAAGACTTGAGAAAACAAGTGAAAATAACTATGGACTATTCCCCAGTTGACTGGTCAGGATGCTAGATCTAGTCAGTAGTACAGGATCGCACTTTGAACATTTGAGTTCTGTGCAAGTTCAAAGTTTGATAGCATTTGATGAGTCCAGGGGAAAAACAGGCATAGTCACACAAAAATGTGACTTGGGAAAATATGATATACATGTATTTCAGTATTGAGATGTATGACTAGTTTAATTTTTTGGCAACACAGACCTAGAATGGCTGTTCATCAGGATGGAAGAAGCTGTAAGCCCTAAATCAATCACAAGTAAAGGTACTAGTTTTCAAACTTAGAAATTCAATTCTCTGCATTTTGTGACTGCCCGTTTTTCCCCTGGACCCCTCATTTATGAGAAGTTTGATATTACACATGTAGATCCTAACCCAGCCATTGACTTGCAGCTGTCCTGTAGAAACTGACAGACTTAGCATCTGGTGATGAACAACCTTCTTGACCGGGAACAGGACTTGCATGTGGTCAGTGTGTGGTCAGTGTATGGTCAGTATTTGATCAGTGTGTGGTCAGTATTTGATCAGTGTCTGGTCAGTATTTGATCAGTGTGTGGTCAGTACTTGGTCAGGGTTTGGTCAGTATTTGGTCAGTGTGTGGTCAGTACTTGGTCAGGGTTTGGTCAGGATTTGGTCAGTGTGTGGTCAGCATTTGGTCAGTGTGTGGTCAGTATTTGGTCAGTGTGTGGTCAGTAGTTGGTCAGTCCTTCACTAGCTGCCTGCGCTGGTCAGTGACTGGCTGGACGTCAGCAAACTGTGTGTAGGCCTACAGCAACTGGCATCATGCTGAAACCACAGCAGCACTGGGCAACAGATGAAAGTCCAAAGTCTAAAGACTTGCCGCTACTCTCAGTCCTACACACCCCCCCCCTTTCCTCCTGGCAGACAAGAGAGAGGGCACCCACTCCAGGCTTTGAACTTTGAACCCTTCGATGTTTTTGATTTTTTATTTAATGTGTGAAGACAAATCATAAGTGAATTTTACTGGAACTTGCCAAACTTTTCCCGTTGTCCTCCGTATCTGTTTTTTACAGTAGTTGCAGACGCTGTGTCAATTTTATGTACTTATATTCTATACACAAGGTAATTGCCAAAAACATAATTTTTAATGTACATAATTTAATGTTATTATTGAACCGATAACATTGTCATTTTTTTTTTCTTTTGAATCCATAAAACCAAATGTGGTAGATTGACCTGTGTGAAAGTTAATTTGCATATTTATTCAAGGTCTCATACTTATATATAAATATATTATATAAATATACATTTGATGACCATGAACCTTTAATACATTAATGCCGACATTCATCTGATGGATGCTGTTTGTGTGACAGACTTTAATGTCTGGGTTGGATTTTGCAATACAATGTACAATCGTTTAGGACTCTAGAATTCTGAAACTTTGTCTATCAAGGGAGATAACTGACCTGCCCAAAGCTTGCATGTTGAGCATGAACTCCCAGACGTGGGTGAGCAAAAGCTGGTGAAACGTTGTCGTCGCTCTTCCTCCTCCTCCTCACTTTGCTCGCTTGCGGCTTCAGACAAGTTGGTTTTCTGGCTTTTTTTCATCTGGATGGTTATCTGCCCCTGACTGAGTCAGACATTGATGAGAATTTAGAAGATGGCTTGTAGCAGTTGTAGCCACGCTAAACAGGTCTTTGAAGGATGCTGTGAAGGAGGTGTGAATAAAGTCCACAACAGTCAACACTCAAGTCTACATTACAAGTAGAACATGTCTACTTCCATGTAACACTGATTACATGTACATTACATTACAATTACATGTACATTACATTACAATTACATGTACGGTGTTTTGGTCATGTGTTTGCAAGTGTTAGAGTGACAGTGTGTTTAATGGTACTTACTTACTTACTGTATGCATTTCTTTCTTCAATAAGAATATTATATTTTTGTATACCCTGTGTGCATGTCACTGTATAAGCCAGTTTGTTTTCTTATCATGGGAAGTTCAGCATTCTTGTGTCTAGGCCGTTAACAGAGCAAAGAGACGCAACGTTTGTCTCCGTGACAATTTGGGCTTCATGGCTTTCTTCATGAAACAGCCGCTGCATTGAATTTGGTTTGTTTTTTGTTTTTTTTCACTTAATGTTTTTCATCTTTGTCCAGACGTGCATGAGTCTGGCATCTTCTTCTCTTGATGAAATTCAATTTTTGCATTAGATGTTAGAGACACTAGAGTTGGCTGGTTGGCTTGTGAGTGAGGTAGAAGAAGTAGCGTAGCCGTGGTTGACCACGAGAGAGAATTCTGCTGCTGACAGGGTGGAAGCTGTGAGGAGGAGGAGGGAAAACTTACTGCTATTTTTTTGCTCAAACCGTATCTGTGCAGAATTAAACTGATGTCTTTGTTTCTAATCTGTTTCTCAAGCATTGAGTTATCTGCTCCTGTTTGTCCTGATTGCTTCCCTTTCTAGAACTGACGGACAGTTTCACTCGGTTGGTTCGTTAGATTTGACCTTGAACCCAGTGAGCTGACCCCAACAGCACTTCCTGTAATTGTAACCTTCCCCTCCTCCCCCTAGTGTCCAGTGCATGTTTGTAGGATCCCCAGGTGACCTCTTACTCCTAGCATTATTCCGCTCACTCTACCTTTCCCTCTCAGTTATTGCCCTTGCATGATGAACGTCTTTAGTCATCGTCGTCGTGCTTGATGTTGAAAAAAAAAAACTTGAGAAAAATGAACAAATGAAAAAAAAAAACGTGACCTCCATTCTTCATCAGCTTTGTTTTTGAGACAATGAATCTATAAGCAATCTGTCAGAGTTGATATTTTTCTACTTTTACTCCATTCAGAGAAGTGTACAGAGAGCCTGTCAGGCACTGTCTTTCTATCCTAATGGTTGTGATCAATTCCTTTTCGAGAGGTTTTGAAAAATTAAGTTATAAAAGTTTTAAGAAGATTTTTTACAGTAAATTAATTATTGATAATGTATAACTTATTTTCATTATGAATTAATTCAAATGGATTTGCTGTTTCAATAAATGTTGGGATTATAAGGAAGAGAGAGGCTGTGGGTGAAGATGGGATGTTTACTTGTATCAAGCCTGCATGCTACCTTATCCCAGGCTTCTTGTGGGGAGTCTCCTTGATATTTGAGAAAGAATGACGGAGGGAAATGTAAGATTGAAGGAGCTTTCCCTCATATTGGAGTCAGTCCGGAACTTATCGCATGCAATTCTGCATCTTGACCATCTCCTGTGTCCGTGTCCATCATCTTGTCCGTTGTCGCATCCATGGTTTCCAGAAGGTCAGGTGAAGCTGGTCTGTGATAGAGATTCAGATATTTAGCTTGTTTTACTTCTCATCGAGTCCTCCTCGTCTTGGACTGGACTGGCCCGACAAACTGTGATCCTTGTCGCCTTTGCTGAAATGATGAACTTTGTGAAACTAAGAGTTAGAATCTATTTACTATTTACCATCAGTGGCACACTAAGAGTTAGAATCTCTATTTACCATCAGTGGCACACTAAGAGTTAGAATCTATAATTTACTATTTACCATCAGTGGCGCACTAAGAGTGAGAATTTATTTACTACATGTATTTACCATCAGTGGCACACTAAGACTTAGTATTTATTTACTATTTACCATCAGTGGCGCACTAAGAAATTTATTTACTCTTTACCATCAGTGGCACACTAAGAGTTAGAATCTATTTACTCTTTACCATCAGTGGCACACTAAGAATAAGAATCTATTTACTCTTTACCATCAGTGGCACACTAAGAATAAGAATCTATTTACTCTTTACCATCAGTGGCATACTAAGAGTTAGAATCTATTTACTCTTTACCATCAGTGGCACACTAAGAATTAGAATCTATTTTTACTCTTTACCATCAGTGGCGCTGTTTTAGACAGGAAATATTTTGTGTTCAAGTTGAAAACGTGTGAGTTTGCCCTGTGTGAGACCTACTTGCTAACTCAACTACATTATGTAACTGTTTTGTTGAGGAAATCCATGCCTCATAGGGTATGATAGAGGGGCCACAGAAAACTTGCAGCCTTCGCTGTCCGACTGAGTCAGTCTTGGAGGAAAAGTGTTTGATCCACTTGCAGGACGCGAGTCTGGAACTTGATGTGTCCTCCAGTTGTTTGGACAAGTTGGAGCAGGCAAAGGTCAGAGGTGAAACTAAACACTTTCTCATAGTGTTTTATCAAATCTTTCCAGCTCTAATATATATCTAGTTTACTCTTGTGCAGCTCTAAAGATCTGGATCGCTGCTGTAGTCAGTCCTAGGATGCGTGTTACTGATGGCGTTGTTCTAGTGATAAGGATGTGATTGAGCCTGGGATTGATAGAACAAGTCTGTGACCGTTCTTTGAAGAACTTAAGTCAAGCATTCTCTCATTCATGATGCCTGGGACTGTACATATATTAGTTTCTTTTTTTTTTTTTTTTTTTTTTTGCCGTTGTCCTAACCATATTTTATTGAATTTTATTTACATATTCTATGACTTAATTAATATATTGCTGATGACTTTTTGCGTGATGTTTAAAGATTGTGATTTTATGTGAAAACCTATTTTAAATTTTTGAGAGGAAAAAAAAAAAGCAATGATTTATTATATATATTATATGTGTTTAAAACTTTGTGAATGATAATTGATTCTTGACATTTTCCTGCATGACTGTGACATGCATTGACAAGATCTACTAACGACAGCACTGCCGAGCACTCTCTCAAGTTTTTGTGCCTGTTGTACCAGTGCATGTTCACCAGCTCATCAAACTTCAACTCACTCTTGGAGTGGGCAGTTTATCCATGCATAGGGACCCTTCTTTAATGACGTCAGCTTTTTTTAGCTGAT
>JBDFRD010099716.1:0-13390 GCA_039654405.1 Bullina lineata
CTCTCTCTCTCTCTCTCTCTCTCTCTCTCTCTCTCTCTCTCTCTCTCTCTCTCTCTCTCTCTCTCTCTCTCTCAAAGTAAACATCCCACACACAAACATACAAACTCATTGAAAAAATAAATCTCTCACACACATACACACAAATAAACAAAACACTAACACAGAGGTAATATGCACCATAACATTCTTTAATTTACTGTTCACCGTATGCAATTAACATTTACTTTAATGCCACAGTCAGCACATGCAGGGGTTAATGTTTCACATGGGGAATGAATTGCTTGTAAACAGTGCAGCTAAGCAAGTATAAAGGAGCTAACTGGCATACAATTACGATACATGAAATTCAACTTAGCACATGCATAATACATTATAGTGAATACATAATACATTATTTTATTGGTTCTGCGAGTTGGGTGCTCTTCTAAGCATTATAAAATTCATGTATTATATTTAATAATTTATGAAACAAAAATCGTCACTGCTAAAGATAATCCAATAAATAGTTATGCGAATAATAAACACAGCACTAGGAAGCAAATAACGAGAGCACCACAGCAACGATTGGAGACAATGCGTAAAAATGTCTGCACAAAATGTAACTCATTTCTGTGCAATAACACAAGTACACTGGATGATACATGATGTCATTCCCATACCCCTAACCATTCAAAGTCGTAGCTGTAGTGATTAATGGGTCCCTTATCACACAGAAAAAAAGACAAGTGTAACAAAAAGAGTAATGTAATGTTGTGGGTATTTGTTGGTTATACAAAGGATACATAAGAGCACTGACATAATGATTAATATAATCCCTAATCACAGACCGGATTTTGTTACAAACAAATGGATTATGGTAATGAACTGTCAAGCCCTTAATCATAGAGAGTATTTTTCAAACAAGAAAGGGTACATACATGTACTACAATGGGTATGCACACGGTATATCAATTTTGACGCTAAAAGAAAATGAAAACCTTGATTAACAATGTCAGGACTGTTTTTCCAATTTTCATTGTGCCATGGACCTTTCAAATAATATCCACTACTAGAGATCTAGATCATATGTCTATTTTGATATTGTTACATACATGTACTATAAAAACCTGACAACATCTTGTCACGCTTTCTCACTTTATGTGACAAATTACTTTCAAAGATATCAGCTTACCTCATCTTTATTTTTATATTCAAGTACATTTTTTAAAAATTTATTCATAGCCACCTGTACCTGTTCATTGCTATACAGTCTTCCGTACGGCTGATTAAATTCAGCGATTTAATCACCATCCATATGTAAAAACTATCTTAGGCTCCTGTCCTGTTTGATAAAATACAATGAGGAGAACATGAGAGATTCACCGGTCCCCAAGACGCTACTTCATATGTTAATAGTGTTAATCTTAATCTTCCCCACCTAAAAAAAAACTCTTTCACAGTCTTTGTCTCTGTCTCTCCCTCTCTGCTGCTCTCTCTCTCCTCAGTAAAGTTTTTTCATAGGACAGAATAACGGCAAGTCCTCTTTAGTAGCAGTATGAGAAGCATTGTTTTTTTTCTGTTTTAGTCACCAATCACGCTACACACAAAAGGCCATGAACAGCTTGTCTGACACAGAGATAAAACGTTATCACTATATAAGCCTCATTTCTTTACATATTCCATAGCATTTCATTTTACTTTGTTTATTTTATTTTAGCCCATTAGTACGTGACAAAGAGGACACAACAGTTCAACTGTTATCTGCTATCTGACTTCCGACACCTCATCAGGCCCATGATATGACCACTCTTATCTCCATGGCATACAAAGATAAAGAACACCCACTTGGTTATCTTTCACAATGGAAGGCTTCGTGACTGCAGCTTTCTTTATTCATTTAATTTATCATTTAATTTTATTCATGAACACTTACTTAATTATACAACTATTATTTTTACTATTATCTTTGCATTATTCTTTGTACAGGTACTTCATGAAAGCAATAAAAATACACTTTAAAAAACTCACAGGTATTTCATACGTATGCTCATATGCAAAGACCATAAAGATCACAACGCACAACTTTATGGTGATGAAAATAAAAATTCACAACTTCATTTTGAAGGAGATAAAACAAAATCACAACTTACAAGTTTTCGTAATACGAGAAAATAAAGATCACAACTTTTATATTTATACTAAAAAAAATTAAAATAAAAAAGATCACAGCTTGGAACTTGAATGCCAGAGAAAACACCAAGGTCATGATTGACAAGTTCCAGGATTTGTAAGTCTTCAAGGCTTCCTGTCTACAGTTTGGAAAAGGAATATTTATACAAACCATGAATGAAAAAAAAACTTGTTATATTTTTCAAACATTTTCTTTGACACAAAGTTTTATTAACTTTATCAATGAAAGTATGTGTACATAAATTCACAACAACGGCCATCACAACAATAACAAGTAAAAATTTATGCTTCACCAGCAAATGACAAAAATGAAACGATGAAAAATTTTTTAAACATATGTTTTTTTCTCTCCAAATTTCCAGTCTTTACTGCAAAGAACAAAGCAGCTCATTTGTGTAAAAGAAAAATCTACTAGAGCTAAGAGTTTTCACACAAGAAGCACTGTTAAGCTGTGTGAACAATGTTAAAAATCTGAATTCTCAATCTTAAAAAAGTCAAAAAACTATACATGTATACTTCAACATTATTATTCCATATTGATGGCAAATCACTATGGTGCAATACAAACATCTTACATATAAATTAAACATTGATATAATGCTTAATTCCGATGTACTTGTTTTTTTCTTTTGCATCCATACAATATTTTACATTAATGAATACACTAATACAATGCTATAGTGAAAAGGAATCAGAAATTCGGTCCAAATACGCTTCAAATCTCCTTAAATTTTCATTTCTTCAATTTACTCCGATGCCCGGAGAAAAAGATGCAGCTGTAAATGAGTTTTATTTCTCCTTTCTCCACCCTACCCCAACCGAAAATCTTTTTGTCACTTTTGAGACACCATACAATCTCCGTTTTATTTTGTACTTTTAGAGAAAAACCTATTGATGTCGACATGAGAGAATTATCATGAAGTGAAAAAGAAAGATAAAAACCCAGACAAGATAACAAGTCTTGGCTCGACAGGTATCAGCTACTTCAGCCTGTTTTCCTGCCCCCTCTAAAGGGAGAAGATTAGGATGAAATCCGCAGGAACAAATCTGAGTCAGTCTTGTTGACGTCACCAACACCATTAGTCATGTAGAGGACAAAAAACCTGTCTGATTGTACATACTGAATTAGGAGATAAACTATGACCCTAATTCAACGACCAAAGAGAGCTGGAAATCAACTATCCCTGAGTGGAGACTGGGTCACAGACCGTTCCTTTTCTCTCTCTTCAGCCTCTCTATTTTGGTTTTATTCATCCTAGAATACTGAAAACATAACGCAGCCTTTTTATTGCTGCTAAACATAGAGGCCTGTATAATGAAATTGTGGACAACACAGAACATTAGATTCAGACTACCTGAAACAGCCCCAGCCACAAGGAACATAAACAATTAGAAAATAAGAAACAATAACATAAAAGCCAGGTCAGACTGCTTCAGGACTTTGCTTTCTGTGAATATGCGTCTTTCATTTGAACTGCGTCATACTATCTATGCTATCAGCAATGCGTTGCATAACAAATACACTGACCTCAAGAACATCCCACTGCACAATATCAAAGTGCAGAGGCTTGTGACATTGACCGAAAACTGATCAACCTAATCAAAATAAGTTATCTAGGAGTGAGACATTAATCAACTCAAGTGAGACCAGATAAAACCAGAAGAGACATCCATTGCGCATCGTTCCAGTAAAATGAGCAAAGCAAAAGCCACCATGAGACGACAGAGACCTCCTCACCCCCTCAAACGGGGCTGATAAAGGTCAGTATAAGGGTCAAGGATACTACACGCCCATCACTCTCTGGACATGCAGGCAAACTTGACCCCAATAAAAAAAAGAATCCTATTTCATGAACAAAGAAGAATTAACTTCAAAGTATGTATAAAGCGCTGAAATAGTTTTTTAGAAAGAGAGTCATAATGAAGAAAACTGTTCCAATTCCTTTCTTAGAATATTGATAACACATCAGCATAATCATTATTATTATTATTATTATTATTATTACAGTTAAAAGTTACTCACTGAGAAAATCTGTGAAAGCTGCTAGACTTTAAAAATGTTCATATTTGCACAGACAATAATAAATAATGCAAGAAGCGTGCAGGAGATTCCTAACCCACCAGGTCATTGTTGAAAGAGATACCACAGGTGCCATCGTGCACTTAAAGAGCAAACGGGCTGAGTAAAGATTATTAACGAGCTTTCGCTGGAAAAATCAAACTGAAACTTGAGCAATCCACCTCATAAAACTTGATTAAAGTCTGGAACAAAACATAATGTTCATGATGAAATTTTTCTAATGTCCAAAATTAAAACTGAGTAAAATCCAGGATGAAACTGAAATAATATCAAGGATGTGAGTTTTATAAAACCCAGGATGAAATTTCAGTAAGATTCAGGATGAAACTCTGATGAAACTTAAGTCATAACCAGGATGCGACTTCAGTAACATTCCAGATGGAACTTTTGTTACATTCAGAATCAAACTGTAGAGATGGCCAGGACAAAGTATTACTAACCCTTTCTCATGAACTGTCATGAATACAGGCTTCTCTCTACGTCAGACAGGAAAAAAGAAATTGTTAGTTTGAGCTTTCAATAAAGACCAGTCAAATTTGTAGACAAAACCTCATTCAAGGTATCGATACACTATTATCAAATAATTATGAGATCAACGTAAAAAAAAATTATTAATTATATTATTGCACTTTATTTGTTTGTTTATATTTTTATTCCTCTTGTTCTCCTGCTTTTTGTTCAAAATCGGCAAACATACAACACGGCCCTGGCTATTGGCCAATGTGAACATTTTTTTTTAAATGTTACCAAAAAAAACAACGGGGTTATACGGCTTGAGTGCATGATTATTTTCAGAAGGAAATAGGCAAATAAGCATAATACTTGCCACATGCAAATCTGCTTCTTTTAGTGATTAAGGGAAGGAGGGGAAAGAAACAAACACACAAAATAAATATTCCCAGGTGTTCACATTACTGCAACACAAACTGAATCAAAAGAAAAAGTGGGCACGGACAGAAGATGCAGCAATGTGCAGAAACACAGTTTCTTGCTTTGATAGTTGCTATTGCTTGATACAGAAACAAAAAAATGTGAAGCACATGGCAAGAAGAAGCACAGCTTAAAGAGCCGTAATTACATTATCCTGACCCCTGTAATTAAAAAAAAAAGGAAAGAAAAAAAGAAAAAAAAAACACTTTCGTCTCCATGAATAAAATTCAAACAAATTATTTCATGACTCGCAAACACAGCTTGAAGCAGAAATGACGAGAATGACATTAAAGCAGCACCATTGCATAATATATCAGAAAAAAGGCTCTCAACCAGTAACATAAAAAAACAAACCAAAATAAAAGCTGTTGGAAAAGCTGGGTGGAAAGACAAGAAACCGATGGGAAGACACAATGATCAAATAGAAATGAAGCAAAATTGAAACAAGTTCAGCTTAAATGTACTGCACTGAAGAAAGAGCATGCTGGCAAAATGTCTCAACACAATCAAATTCAAGCAATGCTTTTAATTTATTGTTTCTGCTTCAGTAACAGTTTGAAAGCCTGTGTAGGAGTGAGTAGAGTCTAACGAAAGGAAGCCCAGTTAAATTTATAAGCAAGCATGTCTTGAAAGCGGTCAAGTACTTGACTCTCTTATTTTTTTATTGCAGGCTGTATGTAGCCAAGGAAGTTATTCAGTTTTCATTAGTTTTCAACGTTTCAAACAACTTGCTGCTGGCCAATTCAAATGTAGGGAAGCAAGTCACACAAGAAACAAGTGTCCAAATGTAACAACTTCTGTTTAGTCTTGTTACTTTGGAACAACTATTATTACTAATTTTCTCGATTTTTCAGCTTGCAATATTAGAAGGAGATTGATGCCTGAAGCATTCATACATTTAATTCAAATACAAATAAATCAAATAATTCTGTTCAGAAATGTTTTAAAATTAGAAGAAATGAGTTGGACTCTTCCATCCTGATACCTGCAAGAATTGGATTTGAACTGTCTTAAACCTGTCACTCAGCATTATAAAAAATGCAAAACTACAACATATTGTTTCTGCAATGGAATTTTCTCCTTAAATCGAGGATTCAGAGAATAAGAGCAGGTTTGCCTGAAATCAATTTTAAGTGAAGTAAAGATTTCCTTAAGCGCAGACAAAATTGTAACAAGCCTTTCTAAAGAGCAAGCAGAAAATAAAGGCAGAAAAAATCACATGCGCTAAAAAAAATAAAAAGATTTAAAGTAAAACAGCTCAATAATTTCAGATTTGAATACATACAAAGCTGATTAGAAGCCTTGCCATATCATATGTAAACAAGTAAAGTTCCTTCAAGGCCAATGAAGCCCACAGATCTGGAGATTATCCCGGTTTCTGTAGTGTGAATTGGAACAGTTGATTTTTACATCATCTCCTAGACAGGACGCTGGTCTGTCATAGATTTACTTCCCTAGCAGAATATGCAGGTACCCTATATCATATGTCCTATACGGTAGATATCATCCAGGTGAGACACTAGGTTTTGAGACAAATATTGGTGAGATGAGATCTTGTCAATGAATATCTGATTTTCTCCTCAGGGCCAATTATGAAAACAAGTGGGTTGAAGAGAATCAAGTCTACAGATACTGCAGTAATGAGAAAAAGTCCATTCTGTGTGGAGGAAACATAAAAATACTTCCCTACCAAAACAACAACAGCAACCGAAAAATGAGATGAGAAATAAAGGTAAGGTAGTTATATTACTGTTAAACTCCTAGCGAGCTTCGGCAAAATTACCCAACCTGAAGAAGAAACTTATGTTAGAAGTGTTCTTTCAGCCCCATGGTGCAAATTAGACGGCAATATATTTTTAAAATTCTGTCATAAGGCAATAAACCATAAAATTAAATAGCTTTGAAACAAAGAAGTATTTTGGTAAGATCATACCAGTTACAATCTAATTGTATATAAAGAAGCAGGTATTTTTGCTGATTTTTAGTTAAAGCCTACAAAAGGGAGATAATAAAAATAAATGATACAAAAAATACATAAAACATAACCAAAATGTTGGCCTACAATTTATTAAGCACATACCACAACATAATTTATAAAGGATCAAATTCTAATTAAAAAAAACAATTCTTTTAATTATCCCACTTCTGTGGTGGTGGTGGCACATTGCTGTCACAGTATCTTCATTTTCCAACCAAAGCTGAACTCATCATAATGCTCAAACCTTTCCTCATATTCAGGATGGTTCAGCTGTATGCCACAGCAAAACACAACAGAGAGATCAGAGAGGAATTCAATAATCCATAAGTACATAATAGGGCAAGTGGCGTCGTGGCCGAATGGTTAGAGCGTTGGACTCCTAATCCAAGGGTCCAGGCTTCGGGACCGGGAGGTGACCATGTTGTGTCCTTGGGGAAGACACTTTATACCACTTTTCCTCTCCGGCATATTCTGCTGGGGAAGTAAACCTACAACAGACTAGCGTCCTGCCTAGGAGATGACAATCATCTGTTTCACTTCACGCTACCGAAACTGGGATAAGCTCCGGCTCTATGGGCCTCATTGGCCTTGAAAGAACTTTACTACATAATAATGCTTATGTAAATCATAAGTGTAATAAATGAGTGAGGATTTGACAAAATCAAAGTCAAGATGAAGACGTTTAGTTTTTGAGTTTTTTGGCATCCATTGACACATCTATCTTGTAACTGGTTTCATTGCAATTGTTTGATTCTTTAATTTTTTATGAATTCTTTCTCAACTTGGCATTCTGAAAAGTTAGTTTTGAGAAAATGAAGATTTAAGTTTTCGTTTACTGCTATTCCCATTAAAATATTTTTTAATGAGTCCACTGAGAAAACCCCAGAAAACTGCTTTAACTATCTTTTCCGGAAAATAAAATAAAACAGAAAAGTGTATTTTCCCCTTGAAAAAACATTTTTGCCTACATATATGGCTTTCTCTTAGCTATCAGTTTTCCCGTATCTGATTTTATGAAATCTTCATGGAAACTAGTAAAAACATGATTGTTTAATTAAACACAGTGTCTTGGGCTTCAATTTTTCTTAGTCTTTTCCCCGTGTTTAAAATTTTGGAATAAAGCTTTTGTCAGGACAACAAAGGCAAAAAAAAAACCAATTGATTAAATCCTTCACCTTCATAGGCATTTACATACAAAAATTACTTTGAACTTAAACATAATCTTAATTTAAAAGGAATTGTGTTTCAGATATTTTCATAGCCAGCACAAACAATGTTCTGTGCATGTACAAGTCAAAGTCCAACAATAAATGAAAACATTGTTAGTTAGATTTTGCAATTCCAAAAGCTCCTTAAATTAATCAAAGATTTCACATGTTCTATTGAATTTATATCTACATATTGTAAGGATAAACAAAAAAAGTCTGCATTTTTGTAGAATCTTTATCACCGTTTTATCATTAAAATTTTATAATCACTGCATTACTGAATACAGTAACTATACATTGTACAAAGACAAAATAGAGAAAAAAGATGTATGTACTGTAATGCCAGATTTTGCAATTGTTATTTTGTAATTTAAAATTGTATTCTTCATTACTATCATAAATGATTTTTTTTTTAATTAATTTTCTAATATCGACTGTTGCAAAATAATAACTGTGTTGAGTTTAATTTTGCAAAAATTAGCAAGATTGCGACCCTCTAAAGACCAAATTCATAAAAATTACATGAAACAAAATTAACTATATCATTTACCAGTTAGGATTTACAATTAACACATTTAAGTTCATTTCACTTCATTTGTCCAATAACAAAAGAAAGAGATTTACAGAGAATTTTCCATGTCTTGATCTTAGAAACTGCAAGTATAGACCATAAAACTTAAAACAGAGAATATCTGATTGTATAATATCACATGCGGAACGTTCATGCACAAAACTAATTTGGTATCTATGTAGCGAGGAAGCCAGCATAAGTCTTTGTGAGTAGCACCAAGAAGAGAGAGAGAGAAAGAAAGAGAAAGAGAGAGGGGAGAGAGAGATGGACAGAAAAAGAGAGGCAGAAGAATATTAACAGAAAAAGGAAGAGTATTTAATAACGAAAGCCAATGCAGAAATACATTTTTCTTAAAAGACATAAAAAGAAAAACTTAAAGAAGAGCAAAAATTCACAAATGGAAAGACTAAGTGTATAAGGATTATGAAAAGAATACAGGATTTGTAACAATAACAAGCGCTGCAACAAGAGTAAGTCGAAGAATTCTCCTCATCACAATTCAGTTTGACCACAGATTAAAAAAACATAAAGAATACAGCAGCTTGACCAAAACAACAGTGACAACGAAGTAAAATATGGATTGGTTGAAAAACACTCCAAACATCCCTACAGCTTTGCATTTATTTACATATCTTATAGGCAGCTTGGCTATGGTTCGTTCCACGGACCGTTTCCCTAACACTGTGAATGATTTCATCACGTCAGGTAGGAACAGACATGCCAACCCCATTTGAGGCTTGGAATAATCACGAGCTGAACTCGCAGTAAAATGAGGGCCCAAAAGAGTAATTTCACCGCATACAAGGATAACTAACGCCAGAGAACAAAGACCGCAACGACAGTGAGATATAAAAGCATATAAATATCTTGCGTCCTCGCCGTAATTGCCAGTAAACCATAATTTCTGGCATCTCCCCGAGATTTCTTATGGCGAACCTGTAAAGTTGGCATTTCTGTGGTAACTCTTGCATTACTGAGAAGAGAATACAGTCTACTTGTATGGCTTCTTATGCTAGACTAAGACTATTTGCACACATTAGTATGATCTGACATAATATATTATAATACGAGACTAATATTATTCTAGCAGTAAGACATTTATACTAAACATGATTTCCTTGAAGTAATACCTCACTATGCATTTAAAAATATTTTGTAAAATGTTTGAAAAAAATTATTACAGAAACCCAAAGCGTTTATAAATCAATTGCTTATTCTCTAGCAACAATAACAGTGTAAAAAATGAAGTGAGGAACAAAACCTTTTCATAGACCAAAAATAAACTAACACACTGTGATCAAATCATGAGCCCCACTGTGTCACATCCAGAAAACACAGTGAACGTAATGAACTCGACCGTGTCACGTTTAACATGAATTTATGTGACTCTTAAATTATCATCACGACATATTCATTTACAGCTAAGCTTAATGTTCACAGATACTTTATATAATATCATGACAGAGTTAGGCAGAGACTTATTCACTCTCCCAGGTAACAGAAAAAGATGAAACAGACTTTCTCAATAAGATTTTATGAGTCGTACTTTTACCTGCCTGAAACAGGATATACTGTGTTTATTTTGTTAGTTCTCAAGGACTTTTTTCCTTAACAGAAAACTATCCATCATGGTCACTACATTCATTTCTTTTTTTTTTTTGGACTATCATGTAAATATCACAATAAGTCTAAAATGTAAGTCCCAGCTTTTTCTAATAGCTCATAATTCAGATGCAAGGCTCCCATATGAGCACATAAAACTTTGCCACTAAATTAAACATGCACAAAAATGTCCACATAAAAAAAAAAAAAAGAAAAACATTTAAGGAATTCATCAGTTAAGTCTTGACAAATTAAGAAAAAAAAAATGTTTTCACTTTTAGCAGTTCTCCAAACAGTTTCATCAATATTATATATGTGAAGGATTTCATTTTTGTTTCTTATCTGTAACACAGATACAGATTCCCCACTCTTAGTTCACTCTCTCTTCACAGCCTATCACCCAGCTGTTAAATCCTTATAGAATGAAATTATTTTGTTCAATGAAAGGTTTTCAATGAATACTTGTATCGGTTATTGTAGGATTCGAACTTAGAACTTGTACATGAATGATTTAAAAAACAATCTATGTAAAGGTGATCCAATGGTTTTAAAAATTAAATAAAATATATGCATTTTATACAACACAAATATATGTATATGTCGAAAGGTGCTTATAGAGCATCACACACAAACTAAGCCTACACAATGAACATCAATGACAATATCAAATTTATATTATAAATAGAATCATCTTAAAATATACTTCATTCAAAAACATTACACGTATATCATCGCATCGTAGATCTCATTCTTTATGTTGTTGTTTTATCTTTTGGCTTTTGAGCAGCAACAGGATTATATCGAAAGCAGTGTTCTTTTAAGGTTTTGCTTACGCAAACTGGGTCACTTTTGCTGTTTTTGGTTATTGTTTCGTTTTAGTCTTTCAACAAGGCAAAGCTGCCATCACACAACTAAGACCACCTGATCAGTAGTACATGTATCACTGAAAATCCTCCCTGTTCAAAAATACTGGCCTGCTGTAAAGAGCTGAGGAAAAGGGAGCTCCTCCTTCATTGACAGATGACTTTTTCAAAGCGGTTTGCCTTGTAAGCTGTTTTGACCTGTTCCCGCAGGTGAGAGATGAAACCGTCTTTTTTCAGGTCCACCGTGATCACCTTGTTTGGAATAGGGAAAATGTAAATGCAATGAAAGAAAACTTGCTGTTATTAGAATCATAGAAACCGCATTCATAAAAGAGATACAATTAACTGATACTGCCATGATTATTTTCATTACAATAACACCCAATCATTGAAAATGTATTCATAATGTAATAAATAGCGGGGGAAAGAAGCTCTTGAAATAAATTGAAATTTATTCCACCTTTAGAATTATCTGTAAATGATATCAATAAGTTTAAAGTTCACAAAGAAATGATAAAACGCGTTCGCATTATCCAGCAAAATATACCCCAATTACATACATTTCTTCAATTCTTTTGTAAAAATGAACCTCTCCTGTAGAAAAAATACCTTTACTGCCATAAAACTTTGAGCGATAATATTTAAAAAATTTTCACTGACATTTCAAGGGTTGAAAAAGGGCACAAAAGTTACAAGCAATTGTTGCGTGAACAAGAGCAATCTGAAACACAAGGTTCTTTAGTTATGACTCTTTGTAGTGGAGTTGTGCAAATGAAGATAAAAAGCAGTAGAGGAGAAGGAGCTAAAAACAGTGGTCATTCATACCTGTCCCCCACGTGTTATTGCAAGGATACCCTGAGTATTAGTGTTGAGGGCAGCTGCAAAGATGACATCGATGGCAACCCTTGTACAACACAAACACATGGCCGTTTCCATATCGCACATGTAGAGATAGCCATACTTAGTCACTACAAACAAAAGGCCATAGTCCACTGAAATCTGTAAGTGGGATGAAGACATAAAATTAGAAGCAGAAGTTTGAGGAACATGTAAAGAATTTATACATCCTACCCCATCCTTTCCTCCCAAGGAAAGAAGTTAAGACAATATGCATAAAAGGTCAGAAAAACTGAAAATACTTTCCTTAGATATAAATGATATTAATGTAAAAGGAGTAACGTTTCCATGTTACAGTTTAAAGAAAAACCCTTTTCCCTTTAGTAAATCTATTCAGTAGAAGTTTGGCAAATTGCAAAATGTGAATGAGGGGAATTCCAAGCTACATTGTTTTCACTACTAAAATTGCGTAACTTTAAGACTGATGCAATGCTACAAACTTGGCTTCCCATCAACTACACAGAAAGAAGACTGTGAATTTTAAATGAGTAAAGAAACAAGTTTCAAAGCTCTCCATTCCAGTCAATTTTATTTTGTAAACTTGATTTTCCAATTGATTTATTTGTTACTACTTTACACTGTAATGCGTATTTTGAGAACATTACTTATGATTTATATGAATATTGCTTTTCAATATTATTTTCACATTTGAAACCCAACCATGAAGATGCTTTGTGTCCACCACATACATAATAATATAACTATCATAACCGTAAGAATTAAACTGTTCTACATACTTAGATGAGTGATGGGAACTTCAAATATTTCAGAAACAAGCTGTCTAAAAGAAAATACATCAAATATCTTTTTTATTTTTTTGTTACCGTTCATGGATGCGAGGGGAAAGTAGGTGATGGCCTTGGCGGGGCTTATACAGTTAAACACTGTAACAAATGAAAACAGCATTTTCTCCATGTTAGGTTTTGTTAAATTTTAGAAATAAGATATTTAACTGACTAACTGACACAGTGCAAGAGACCAGAGTACCATGCCCAAGTTTATACATCACTAAACACTCACCTGTAGAGCCACCGGGAAGTCATAACGCTCAAGGTCGTCCAAAAAGTGCAGGTGATCATAGCAGTTGCGGGG